>MU748955.1:3620-23687 GCA_026770625.1 Nicotiana glauca
TAAGAGTCCTAGATATACCAAACTTCCTAACAATTCTATCCGTTGGGCAAATTGAACCAGTTTCATTGAAACTAGAAGTCTAAGGGTAACGGAACCTTCTCCTTAATTTTAGCAATTATAATTAATCTCTAAGGAGACCGGAACTCTAAATTGATTAGACCTCTATGTGATATCTGAAAAGGCTACAGGTTCTGAGTAATCATTATCCCCTTTAAAACCCCAAAAATTCACTCCATAACCGTCATCCTTTACAAAACCCCTGATCATCCTCTCTCTTTCTCTCTCATTTCTGAAACACTCCAACGTTCTTCACACAGTCAAAATTTTCTTAGGGTTTTCAGAAATCTTTCACCATGACAAATCTCCAAGACAACCCTGGTACTCCACCACCCGTTTTACCAAACTCCACCCCATCTGCTTCACCTCCCATAGAAACCCCAAAACCTAGATTCCGTCGCCAGAAAATGCTGGCAAGAAAAACTGTAGCTACTGGTTCCCTGAGGAAATCCTTGAATGAAAAACTACAGTCCAGCTAAAGGAAACAAGTCTCAGCAACAGACACAAATTCTAGCTCTGAATCTGATGATTTTATCTCTGCCAGTGAAGGAGATGAACCTGGGCATTCCGACACTGTGACACATCAAGAAACCCTAAAAGAGGTAAATACTTGCTTTGTTCCTGTTGATGTAATTCAAAAAGTAGAGAGTAGGTATATTCTGATTGGGGCTGCAAAAGATTTGTCTGGGACTGATTCTGCAAAATTGGGTAAGAAAAGGAGGAGGGAGGTGCTATCTATTTGTGGGAATGAGGAAGAAGGAGTCTCGAAGTTAGGGAGAAGTGGATCAGGAGAGGCTGCTGAGGGGTTGGTGAATCTGAGAAAGCAACAAGATGAACTTGGTTCATCTGGGGAGGAGAACTTGGCTGACTTATTGAAGAAAGTGAGGGCCAGCTATGACCCAAAGAAATGCAAGGCTTCCTCCCAAAGGATCACTGCTGCATCCAAACCAACCAAGAAGAGCAAACCATCATCACCCAAATCTGCTCCTAGGTTTAGAGCTACCAGAAGTAAGGTTAAGGAAAGTGAAGCAGAATTGAAAAGGGATTTAGAAGAAAGTAAGAAAAAGAGAAAAGTGAATGGGAAAGCAAAGGTAGGTGAAAGCTCGGAGGTTATAGTTCAAGAAGAAGAAGAGATGGAACAGGTCCATAAAGAAAAGACAACTACTGGGGATGTTCATACTGCCAAATCCAAGGGATCCAGAATTTCTATCAAGAAGCCTTCCAAGCCTGCTGAAGCTGTTCTTGTCAAAAGAACAAGGTCAGCTGCAAAAGGAAAATAAGTGAAAATTACTAAAGAAGATGATGAATGGAGTAATGATGAGGAAGAAGAGTTAGAGAAGGAACAGGACAGATATGCCATGTTTTGCAAGAGGAAGATTTTGAAAGGGAGACTTCTCAAGGACCTGGAGGAGCCAGGTATGATAAGGCTTCTGACTGCAATAGAAGTACAGGGTTGGAAGGACATAGTCCTTCATATGGATGGAAAATTGGCCAGGAAAGAACTTGTAGAGTTCATGGAAAATGGGACAGTGAAGAATGGGCTGGTGATTAGCAAAGTGAAAGGTGTCAAAGCGAAGTTCAATGCAGAAAAGCTGGGAAAGATTCTAGACATTTCTAGTGAGGGATATGATGACTACACAAGGAAGAGATGGCCTTGCCTGGATGGGTTGCCTACTGATCTTCAGATCACAAGGAACTTTTGTGACATCACAAATAATGAAAAGGTACCTGAGGCCAGGGCAGTTCAAAAGAGTGAAATGAGGCCAGACCAACAAAGTGTTGTTTGAGTTTGTGAACAAATGCCTTCTGCCAAGATAGGAAAGAAGGCATATAGCAAATTACATGGATCTGGTACTTATGCAATGTTTTAGTGAAGGGAAGTAGATCAACTGGCCTGCCTTTATTGTAAAGTTGCTTGAAAGGGTGATCAATGGCTCAAAAGCTCATGCCATTACCTGTGGATTTATCTTGACAACTGTGCTTGAACGATTGAATGTTCCCTTGAAAAAATGGGAAATGGCCTCGAGCAAAGAGCATTTTGGCAGCAAAACTCTTCAAGCTTGTGATTATATGCTAAGTACAGCTCCCGTTGAACCTGGTTCTTCAGCAAAAACTCCCGTAATAGCAAGGTCAGAGCCTTAGTTCAGGAGGTTGGGGCAAACGATGCTGAGATATCAAGACTTTAGGCCAAAGTTGCTGAATTGGAGGGAGAAAGGAATGGGTTGAGAGCTGAACTTGCTAAGGAGAAGGAGAAAAATGAAGGAATGCTTCAATAGATGCTCAACTTGCTACAAACCCAACCATACAGCTCTTCTAAGCCTTAGGTGCCCTCTCCTAGTGTGAACCAGTCTAGAAACCCCCTTCAGTAACCCAGTTTGGGATTCTATATGTTTATTTTTTTTTTTTGCTCATGGTTTGGTAATTTTGTTTTTCTTTTTGTGGACTGCTGTGTAGAAACACCCTACTAATCAATGAATGCAGCTTTTCTTGCTTTTTGTTAATTTTGTTCTTAATAGGTATTTTTGATGAGTTGATTTTTGATTAACTAAAACATGTGTTCACTTGCAGTTGCCCCAGTAGCCATGAGTACTAATTAAATTACTTGAATTCACATTAGTTATGCAACTTTTCGATGATGCCAAAAGGGGGAAGATATTGTGCTTAAATTCATTATCTGAACTAGTGATGTTTATGACCTAACTTAATCTGGCCCTTTATGACAAATTGAAAATTTTCTAAGTGTTGATATTTCAGCTGAGTTTCACAGGTTTTCTGATCTCTAAAAGCACAGAGTTTGTCATCATCAAAAAGGGGGAATTTGTTGGCCCAAGTTCAGTTGAAGTTTTGAAGATTGACAAATGAACTCAGGGAAGGACCTGGTCCATCTTGGGAGACACAGTTAGTCATAACCATTGCACATGAAAGGCACGTGAGGAAGATATGTATTGAAGATTGCGCAGCAAATATCTTCTGAACGGAATCGAAAAGGTTGCATTGAGTTCTAAGGAGGACAGTCTCCTTATGACAAGAGAACACAATCCTAAGCTAGGATACGGATGGGAGTTTGTATTGGTTAAGGACTCAAATCGACTAAGGATAAGCATTGGAGTCTCGATCAAACTCTAACTGTTAATCTATTAAATAACCAAGTTGTTCTCTTTTACAGATATAGCACATACGCAGAAGTTAAGCATATTTGAGAGCAAAAAGAGCAAGTCTGATTGGCAAGCAATATATGCGAGATACAAGTGTGCACGTCTGAAGCTACATGAACTAAAATAGAAGAACCAGTTTCATCATTGCGTTTGTTCTAAGTCTAGTTCAATTGTAGTAGGTTTTAATATTGTACCTTTTAGCTTTCTTAGAAGTAATTGTATTAGGTACTTTGAGTATTCAAGTTAGACTTAACTTGAAGTTGTCGCAGCAGTTAGAGGTTGGTTGCCATAACGGGATTAGAGTTAATCCTTAAGTTTACAAAGAGTTTAGTAAATGCAGTTTTGGCTTAGTGATTTTAGTGGAACTTTTGAAAAATCCTACTGAGTAGTAGGTCGTGGTTTTTTCACCTTTTGAGCAAGGTGTTTTCCACGTAAAATTTCTGTGTACTTTACTTTCAGTACTTATTATTCCGCAAACTGCTATTGTTTGAACACTTAGAAGAACCAGGTTCTTCTAACACGAAAACTAGGTAACAACAAATCCCCCCCCCCCCCNTAACATCACATAAGAACGATTTAAATACAACAAGTGTGCATGTGCACAATCAGCAAAAGAAACAAGTTATTACAGTGATTCTTAGCAGGCAAATCCATAGTAGATTTCAGCCTTAAACTTGCCAAAACTCACATCCATTCACGCTTAAAGCAGAGCAAACATCCATTTTACACTTTTTCATCAAATGACTTAAAAGAAGAGTCAACACTTTTTTTTAAAACATAAAAAAAAAACAGAAACCCAGAAATGAGATGTGTACCTAAATTCGTAAATAAAACTGAAACTTTGCCAAATAAAGGCTAAAGAGGAAACCAGCAATGACGAACTCAGCAAACCAACAGCAGAAGGATAGCCGAAGATAGCTTCAAGAACCCAGTTTTTTTTTTTAAAATGTCAACAGTCGAGAACCTTAGCAAAGAAATGAACTCGAAACCAGAATGAACTCAAACCATTTTTTTTGGTATGTCATTTGAAATGAAAGAGAGCAGACTGAAGAAAAAGGGCTCGAAGGAAGAGTGACAACTCAAAAACTTAGAAATTTTCGACTCAACTACTTAAGATTTTTCCGACCTTTTTCCTAATTTTTTTCTCGATCTTTTTCTTCTGTATATTCTATATATGCTTTGTATATTTTGTGTATTTCCTCTATATATTCTCTTCGTTTTTCCTCCCTTTAGTACATAGGACTTACCTCCATATTTATAGCATTCAAAAACTTCAAAAACACCCCCAAATCCGAAAAAATCTTCAAGTTTTTTGAACGATTTAGGACAAATGGAGGGCATGGATCGATTTTAATCAATCCACGGCTCCCATTAGTCTAGCAATCGTCTTTTTGCAATCGAAATCTTACAAAAATTGTAAAAATTTCTGAGAAAAATTCGTACCCCTCTCTAATAAAATGTTGGGAATCAAGTGACGTGGAGGGGGGACCATGAGTGAGCGAACTCGTGTGAGTTAGGGCGAGTTGATGAAGAAGATGATGAATAGTGTAAAAGAAGGGGGAGGGAGGTGCCGCAGGGTCTGGTTTGGTTAGGGTTAGTGTTAGTTTTGGGGGGAAATGTTATAAGATGATTTTATACTTAGTGGGAAATGGGGCGGGTTGGTTTGGTGGGTCAAACCGGTTCGATTTTGCTGGGATGGGGTGGCAGGTATTGGCTAAGGCTGTAAAAGGTTGAATTTGGGCTGAAATTGGGGTGTTAAAATGGCCCAAATTACATGACATAATTCTTTTCCTAATTCCTTTTCCTTTTCTTCTTTTCTTTTCTTTTTAATTAATTAAAAAAATCCTATTGATTGAAAATCCTAAATCATCTAAAAATGTGAAATTGAAGTAATTAACTAATTATAAAAAATTACAAACATTACTTAAAAGTGGAAAATCAATAGACAAAAATTGTAAAAATGAGCTATTTTTTGTGATTTTCAAATTTTATAAAACAAATAATTACTGATATATTCAAAAAGTGTATAACCTAATCCTAAATGCAATGCATGATATTTTTGGTATTTTTTCATGATTTAAATAAAACTTAAACATGCAAGAAACGCAAATAATTAAATAAAAAAACCCTAAAATAGTAAATAATTAAGTAAAAAATCTTTTTTCTTGAATTTTGTAGGAGTATTTCATACAGGTCAAAAATCATGTGCTCACAGCTGTCCCTCTTTGCTCGGAGACACGATCGGTCTTCGGGCAAAGATAAAATGAGCAATTATGAGGGATTTTTACCCGTTTGAAACTCCATGAGAAGTATTTTTTGAAATGGGTCTGAACGAACCTTGCTTCAAAGGTTGCCTACATATCCTTGTCTATAAAAGAATCAGGTCAGTGTAGCTCTGGATGTTTTGGTAGCTGGGACAGCCGAGAAGCTGTGATTTCACTGTTGTTGCTGCTGTTTCTGCTTGTTGAGCTCCTTATTACACCAAAAAGGAAAATCAAAAGCTAAGCTAACTAAACCTATCAACTACGAGTTACAAGATTCCTATCTATAAATATCTTGAAGCTTGATCTTGAGCCTTAGCCGATTTTGCTGTGGACCCTGATCTGAATCTTGATGCTCGCAAGCTGTAGGTGCTGGTTCTTTCTTAAGCTTTGGATCAAGGCGGGACATGCAAAGCTCGTGACTTCATATCTTGAGTAGTCCGCATCTTTCTCCGCTTGAACTTTAGAGTTCACTTCTTTTGCTCTTTTCTTCTTTACCTTTATTCTGGATTAAGACACATTCTTCTGGTCGTCTTGAATCCTATGCCTCGAGGTGAAACCTGCGTAGACACCCAAAACAGAAAAATGAACGAAATTTTTCTACCCCAGTTTTCACTAGGAAAATTTCGTGAGGTATTTGCAATTAAAACCTAAACTACTTCTTCATTGAAATTAGGATTCTGTATCCTTGGGAATAGGGAATGAAGCCCTAAATTAGATAGATGTCAGGTTATGCTGAAAAAATAACTGGGTTATGCCGGAACAGAAAAAGGATCCTCGGGTTATGCCAGGGAGATCCACGGGATATGTCGGGATAAAGAAAAAGGTCCTTGGGTTATACCAGGGAGGTCCATAGGTTATGCTAGGATTGAAAGAAAAGACTCCTTGATTTATGCGATAGAGGTCCACGGGTTATGCCGGGATTTGAAGGAAAAAGCTCCTTAGGTTATGCCAGGGAGGTCCACGGGTTATGCCTCGATTGAAAGAAAATGGCTCCTTGGATTATGTCAGGGAGGTCCACGGGTTATGCTGGACTGAAAAAAAGGCTCCTTGAGTTATGCCAGGGAGGTCCACGGGTTATGCCGGGATTTGAATAAAAAGGCTCCTTGGGTTATGTTAAGGAGGTCCACGGATTATGTCGGGATTGAAAGAAAAAGGCTCCTTGGGTTATGCCAAGGAGGTCCAAAGGTTATGCTAGGATTTGAAGAGAAAAAGGCTCCTTGTGTTATTCCAGGGAGGTCCACGGGTTATGCCGGGATTTGAAAAGAAAAAGGCTCCTTCGGTTATGCCAGGGAGGTCCACGGGTTATGCCGAGATTTGAAGGAAAAGGCTCCTTGGGTTATGCCAGGGAGGTCCACGGGTTATGCCGGGATTGAAAGAAAAAGGGTCCTTGGGTTATGCCAGGGAGGTCCACGGGTTATGTCGGGATTGAAAGAAAATCCTCCTTGGGTTATGCCAGGGAGGTCCACGGGTTATGCCGGGATTTGAAGGAAAAGGCTCCTTGGGTTATGCTAGGGAGGTCCACGGGTTATGCCGGGATTGAAAGAAAAAGGCTCCTTCGTTTATGTCAGGGAAGTCCACGGGTTATGCCGGGACTGAAAAAAGGCTCCTTAGGTTATACCAGGGAGGTCCATGGATTATGCCGGGATTTGAAGAAAAAGGCTCCTTGGGTTATGCCAAGGAGGTCCATGGGTTATGCTGGGATTAAAAGAAAAAGGCTCCTTGGGTTATGCCAGGGAGGTCCACGGGTTATGCCGGGATTTGAAGAGAAAAAGGCTCCTTGGGTTATGCCAGGGAGGTCCACGGGTTATGCCGGGATTTGAAGGAAAAGGCTCCTTGGGTATTGCCAGGGAGGTCCACGGGTTATGCCGGGATTGAAAGAAAAAGGCTCCTTGGGTTATGCCAGGGCGGTCCACGGGTTATGCCGGGATTGAAAGAAAAAGGCTTCTTGGATTATGCTAGGGAGGTCCACGGGTTATGCCGGATATCTAGGGAATGGGGCCCTCTGCTACCATGATTTTTTTTGAGATTTTTATTTTTCACTTTTTCTTCTTATTTCTTTCTTCTTTTTACTTTTATATGGTAAAACGCATGAAGGAATTTGGGGACAACTTCCCTTTTGGTCGGTTCCCTGCTATAATGTTGTTTTAGTGCTGGCGCGTTTCTTTTCCTTTTGGGGTTGCACTTGCTTCGTGCATTGTTGCTTTTAATTACATCTGTTTTAACTTTAAACAAAGAATAATTGTTAGTTTGAATCGGTGGTTGGTTTTGTGGCCTTGATTGCTTGATCCCGGCCCAGTTTCCATTGAGAACTTTACTGCTTGCTGGCTTTAAGGGTGAATCTCTTTTCAAACCGAGAGGACTCAATTTTTAAGATTTCCATGACGACTCACCCGTGTGGGCTCTGGACTTTTCACTTTATTCTGTCCTTAAGACCTTTGCCTTTGACTTTCCTTCCTTTTAATAACTTTGCTTTCAAAGCATCAACCATCATGGCCAGTCGGGATCGGCTTGACGCATCCGCTGAGGCCTGGTAATTTTCTTTAACTTTTGTCAGGTAGAGCCCTGTAACACTGGTCTTGCCACCTTTTCTTTGTATTAGTTTCGGGAACAAAGTTAGACCGAAATGGATTCAAGGAAAAAGTAAACAAAAGGAGAAAAATAAATTTAAAGAGAAGCGTCCCTTTCGGGGAGAGGAGAAGGACTTATCTGGGGTGCGTGCAGACTTCAAATAGACATGACATGCTTCTTGGACTGGATGCCCGACCCGCATAAACTTTCCCAACTTCTCATAGACTCATTGACCCATGTTTCAAAACCAAGGAATCTTGCCAGGACTTTTTTAATGGTGGGAGATATCTTCTTTCGACCGACGGCACCCTTTGCGAGTTTTTGCCAATCGATATCTCTCATTTCTCTTCTCACCATCGCCTAATGGTGCCCGTAGGTTTTCACCAATAAGACTCTCTCATTTTATTTCTCCTCCCACCGTCGTCTTACAGTGCCCATAGGTTTTTACCAATAAGACTCTCTCATTTTATTTCTCTCAATTTGGAATTGCATCAGACTCCAACAATGATGTTTTTCACTTCCCCGCCTTTGCCAATTGATTGGAAGGACTTGGACAAGGTCTTTGGGTAAAATAATTTTGGGCGAAAATACCACTTTGGAACCATTTTGGTGGGTTCATAGCCGAACCTGTTATATCATCCCCCAGTTTCATTTTTTGGGGGAATTGGGATTTTTGATTTGGTGTGACTGAACCCCAAAGAGAGGCTGCCTACGTATCCTTTCGGAATCAAGTCAGACGTAGTTTAGGGAACATTTTTTTTTTGGGTTCCAAAGAGGGTAATCAAGGAGGAGTAACCGGCTCTAAGGGTTTGCGAAATATTGATAGTGTTTGGATAGCGGGAAATGAAAGCCTTAGTTATCTCAATTGAACAAAGTCGCTACTACAAAATCCTAAACATAGTACCTTTTTACTGCATCCGCATTTACAGCTGCTTCGGGATCATTTCCTTCGATATCGCCCAAATACAGTGCTCCCTTTGGCAATATCTTGCTGGTGATGTATGGGCCCTTCCAATTTGGAGCAAATTTTCCTTTTGCTTCCTCGTGATGAGGGAGAATGCATCTTAACACAAGTTGTCTTACCTCGAAATTTTTGGGCTGCACTTTCTTGTTATAAGCACGGGCCATTCTTTTTTGGTACAACTGCCCGTGGCAGACTGCAGCCATTCACTTTTCATCAATTAAGGTTAGTTGTTCCAGAAGGGATTTGACCCACTCACTATCTTCTATTTCAGCTTCAACAATGATCCGGAGAGAAGGAATTTCAACTTTCGCGGGTATTACGGCTTCAGTGCCATAGACCAAGGGTATGGAGTTGCTCCCACCGATGTGCGCACCATAGTGTGATATCTTAGTAGTGTAAAAGGCAACTTTTCATGCCATTGCCTGGAGCTCTGAATCATCTTTCTCAAAATCTTCTTGATGTTCTTGTTTGCTGCTTCGACTGCACCATTGGCTTTAGGCCGATAAGGAGTAGAGTTCCTAAGCGTTATTTTGAATTGTTCGCATATCTCTTCCATCAAATGACTATTCAGGTTTGCAACATTATCTGTGATAACAGTTGCAGGAATGCCAAAACAGCAGATAATATTAGAGTTCACAAAATCTACCATAGCTTTTTTGGTGACTGATTTGAGAGTGATGGCTTCAACCCACTTCGTGAAGTAGTCAATGGCAACCAGTATGAATCTATGCCCGTTTGAGGCTTTCGGCTAGATTGGCACTTTAACATCCATGCCCCAAGCGACAAATGGCCAAGGTGCTAACATGGGTTGTAGTTTTGTAGGAGGTGCATGAATCAAATCACTGTGCACCTGACATTGATGGCATTTCCGGACAAAGTAGAAATAATCCTTTTCCATGGTCATCCAGTAATAGCCCGCTCAAAGGATTTTCTTTGCTAAAACATACCCGTTCATGTGAGGTCCGCACACTCCTGTGTGTACTTCATGCATGATTCTTCCGGCCTCTTCGGCATCAACACATCTTAACAAGTTGAGATCCGGGGTCCTCTTGTACAAGACATCACCACTCAAGAAGAAACCGCTTGCATGTCGCCTAATGGTTCTCTTTTGGTCCCCGCTGGCTTTCTCGGGGTATTCTTGTGTTTTTAGAAACCCTTTGGTGTCATGGTACCATGGCTGGGAATTTGGTTCTGCCTCAACCGTACTACAGTAACTGTGTCTCTCCTTGATTTGGATTTCCAAGGGATCAATGTGGGCATTGCCTGGGTACGGCAACATCGAGGCCAGAGTGGCGAGTGCTTCGGCTAGTTCATTGTGACAACGAGCGTTTTACCTGAACTCTATTGACTTGAACCACTTGCTAAGATCTTCGACATGTTGTCAATAGGAATGAGCTTAACATCTCGGGTTTCCCACTCTCTCTGGGCTTGCCAGATAATCAAATCTGAGTCTCCCATGATTAACAACTCTTCAAAGTTTTGGTCGATTGCCATGTTTATAACCATGATACAAGCTTCGTACTCTGCAGTATTATTTATGCAGAAAAACGGAGCCTAGCTGTGGCTGGGTAGTGCTGACCAGTGAGTGAGATTAAGATTGCCCCAATTCCCACACCATTTGCATTTACCGCTCCGTCAAAGAACATTTTCCAAGCAGTAGTATCCTCAGATATCACCTCGACCAAATTTACTTCTTCATCAGGGAAGTAAGTGTTCAAAGGTTGGTATTCTTCATCAATCGGGTTTTCAGCCAAATGATCTACCAACGCCTGGGCTTTTATTGTCGTGCAGGTGATATAGACTATGTCAAATTCAGTGATCAGAATCTGCCATTTTTCTAATCTCCCTATGGGCATCGGTTTTTGGAATATATATTTCAAAGGATCCAACCTCCTTATGAGGTAAGTGGTGTAGGCTTGCAGATAATGTCTCAACTTCTGAGCGACCCAAGTTAAAGCACAACAGGTTCTTTCCAATAGAGTATACCTAGATTCATAGATGGTAAACTTCTTGCTCAGATAGTAGATCACATGTTCTTTCTTCCCGGTTACATCATGTTGTCCGAGGACACAGCGGAAAGAATTTTCCAAAACTTCAAGTACAAGAAAAGAGGCCTCCCTGGCTCCAGTGGGACCAAGACTGGCGAATTTGACAGATATTCCTTTATTTTATCAAAAGCTTCTTGACATTCATCCATCCATCTGACCGCCCCATCTTTCTTTAGCAATTTGAATATTGTCTCACATGTGGATATCAATTGAGCGAAGAACCGGCTAATATAATTCAATCTACCCAACAAACTCATCACATCTTTCTTGGTTCTTGGAGGAGGCAAATCCCGAATAGATTTTATCTTTGTTGGATCTAACTCAATACCCCTCCGGCTGACTATAAAGCCCAACAGTTTGCCCAACGGGACTCCAAACGCACATTTGGCTGGGTTCAGCTTCAAATCATATTTGCGCAATCGTTAAAAGAATTTTCTCAGGTCTCGAACATGATCCTCCTGGGTTCTGGACTTGATGATTACATCGTCCACATACACCTCTATCTTTTGATGCATCATGTCATGGAAAATAGCGGTCATGGCCCTCATGTAAGTTGCCCCAGCATTCTTCAGACCAAACAGCATGACTCTGTAACAGTATGTTCCCCAAGGTGTGGTAAAAGCTGTCTTTTTAGCATCTTCTTCATCTATCAACACCTGGTGATATCCTGCATAACAATCCACGAAGGACTGTATCTCATGCTTAGCACAGTTATCAACAAGGATGTGGATGTTGGGAAAAGGGAAGTTGTCTTTGGGACTTGCCTTGTTTAAATCTCTATAATCCACACACACCCGAGTATTTCTGTCTTTCTTTGGAACTCGAACTACATTAGCTAGCCATATGGTATACTGGACCACTCGGATTACCCCTGCTTTCCACTGTTTTGTGACTTCTTCTTTGATCTTGTCACTGATGTCAGTTTTAAATTTTCTTTGCTTTTGCTGGACCGGAGGGCAATCGGGGTAGGTCGGCAACTTATGAACTACAAAATCAACACTTAGCCCTGGCATGTCGTCGTACGACCAAGCAAACACATCCTTGAAATCAAAAAGGAGTTGGATTAATGCGTTCTGGTTTTTCTCGTCCGTGTGAATGCTTATTTTGGTCTCCCTAATTTCTTCAGAACTTCCCAAGTTAAACGGCTCAGCATCATTTAAGTTTGACATAGGTTTATTCTCAAATCGTTCCAACTCTCGATTTATTTCCCTAAAAGCCTCTTCTTTATCGTATTCCAGTTCTTGGTTCATTATTTCACAATTAGACAGCGTGTTTGGATCTGGGCATGAAGTCCACAAGCATGTCATGTTATTTAAAGCCGCATTATTAGAACTAAAAGAAGGAATAAAATAGAAAAATTAGAAAGAATAAAGAAAGATGAACGATGAAATATTGATTTTATTTCTTGAAATTTGAAGATAACAGGGTTTACATTTGAAAATTGAAAGATAAGAAACTAAATAAAACACCCGAGTTACAACCTGGAATAACTTGTGATGCAGAAAAAGTGGCAGGACAGGTCTACCGGGAGTCCCGCCTAATTGGGAATGGCGTAGCCTTCCAATTATGCAGCTTAGCGTCTGGTCCCATATACAGTACCTCATCGGTGCTTAAGCCCTCTCCTGACTGAACCATATGGGTTTCATATAGTATCTTTCTCATTGCCCCACAGATCTCTTCAATCTCATCGGCCGTAAAGGCCTCATCATCCTCTTCTTCATTGTATTTTGGCTTGACAAAGGTCTTGTACAGATGTGGTAGTGGCTGCGGCAAAACCCATCCGTCATTCTTTCTGTCGTCAGCCCATCTTATATCATCTAGAGTGGGTTAGAACCCTATTCCGAAAAACTTCTCAGTGGCAGGCAGGGTAACTGGCTCAGCTATTCCTTGCAGGGATTTCCCGAGTCCCTTCCCCAGTTTGAAACCATGTCAGATCATTGCTTTAGCCACCATGATTGATGCATTGGAAAGGAAGGTTTGGGGGCAAGGGTTTCCTTTTTCGTACTGATCTGCCACCACAACTTCAAAGGCTTGGTAAACAATGTGTTCGCTTCCTTCTCCTGCTTCGAGGCATAGAACTGATGGGTCACGATAAAGGGATTGTTCGTCTTCCGCGTGGACCATAATTTCTTGATCCTCATGCTCAAATTTTACCATTTGATGAAGGGTGGAGGGTACAGCCCCTACTGCGTGTATCCAAGGCCTCCCCAAAAGAAAGTTATAGGATGTGTCCATGTCTAACACCTGGAAGGTCACCTCAAAGTCGATTGGCCTGATAGTTAGAATCAGATCGATCTCTCCAATCGTATCCCTTTTGATACCATCGAAGGCTCGTACGTAGATATTGTTGGGACGGATCCTTCTAGTCCCAATTTCCATGCGTTGTAGTGTAACAGTGGGCAGATGTCCACCCCAGAACCTCCATCCACCATAACCCTTTTCACGTAGTATCATTCACTTTTAATAGTTATGTGCAAGGCTTTGTTATGTGCAGCGCTTTCCAGAGGCAAGTCATTTCTGCTGAATGAGATCTGGTTGATAGTGAAAAATCTCTCCGCCATTCTTTCTAATTGCTCCAGAGATGTCTCAGCTGGCACGTATGCCTCGTTCAGGGTCTTGATTAGCACCTTATGGTGTTCGGAGGATTTCATCAACAAAGATAGCAAGGAGACTTGTTCAGGGAACTTTCAAAGCTGGTCAACCACTTCATAATCCACCATTTTCATCTTTTGAAAGAAGGCTTCTGCCTCCTCATCACTCACGGGCTTTTTAGGTGGGAAGCATTTCCTGGTAGCATTGTTCACTTCTTCCAAATTGAAGTACTTTTTGGCTGGGTTACTCTCTTGAACTTCTCCTGAGATTTCCTTGCCCTTATAGGTCACCAATGATTTGTTGTAATTCCAAGGCACAGTGCCAGCATTTGTAATGGGCTTTTGTGGCGCACGGCTAATGACCACGGGCTCACTCAACTTGGGTGGCTTGATTGGACCCTACATCACATAAGATCCCTTGGGCACATACATTTGAGTTGTCCTATTCAGCTCAAACCTCCTGGGAGGACTCAATGTTACTTGCTTTTCTTTGCGGCCTCGAGAGACATATAAAACAACATCTTTGGGGAGCATTGCCCTAGTTTCAACTTCAATTTTCTTTTCTGACTCTGGAGGGGTGGTTTTGTTCTTTTTCTCCCCTTTGCCTTGCTTCAGGGCAACTTTTGGTTTCTGTTCTACATCACCAATGGCTATGATGACCTTTAAGGCCGGATCAAACTCTTTATCCTCACAGATCATCCCAATCACTGGCCCATTATTGTGGGCTGGAAATGGATTATTAGTCACATTTGGGACCTCCTCATCCCTCAGCACTATCTTCCCTTGTTCTATCAGATCTTCTATAGCCCTATTCAAAGTCCAACAATTTTCTGTATCATGCCCTCAGCCCCTGAGTGATAAGCGCATCGGGTGCCACGTCGGTAAGAGGGTGATTCTAGGTTTTGCCTTTTCGGGGGTACAGGCTGCAACAAGCCCATTTGGAGCAATTTTGGGAATAGGTTAGAATAGGACTCGCCAATTGGCGTGAAGTTTGTTTTCCTTGGCGGCTCCCGGGCATGAAAGTTGTTTTGTGGAGGTTAGGGGTTATAGTGGGCTTGGTAAGGAGGCTAGTTTTTAGGAAATAGAGCTCGGTTCCAGTGGGGTTGTTGTTGTGGCCGGACATATGGTTGAGCATTCATGACCGTGTACGGCTGAAGGGAATAGGCCACTTCTTGGTGGGGGTAATAGTGCTGCGGGGTCCTTTCTGAGAACAAGGAACTGGAGTATAATGTTATCTTGCACCCGACGCTTCCATGGATGTTTCTTCATTTTCTTGCCCTTCGCTACTGCTCCAGAACCACCCTGAATGGCTTGGGAGGTAGCTCTGATATAGCAGATTGGCTTAGGATCCTACCCGTTTTCAACCCATTTTCAACCATTTCGCCAATCTTGATGGCTTCAGCAAATGGTTTACCCATTGTGGACATCATATTTTGGAAGTAGTCAGCTTCTTGGGCTTGGAGGAAAACTATGACCATTTCAATCTCATCCATGGGAGGCTTTACCCTGGAGGCCTGCTCACGCCATTTAACTGCATACTCTCGGAAGTTTTCCGGGGATTTCTTCTTCAAGTTTGTCAATGAGTTCCTATCCGGAGCAATATCAATATTGTATTGGAACTGCCTAACAAAATCTCTAGCAAGATCATCCCAGATGTGCCAGCGGGATATATCTTGGTCCATGTACCACTCAGATGCGATGCCAACCAGACATTCTCCGAAATAGGCCATGATGAGTTCTTCCTTTCCATCGGCTCCTCGTAGCTGGTTGCAATATCTCTTGAGATGAGCAATAGGATCACCGTGTCCATCATACTTCTCAAATTTTGGGGTTTTGAATCCCAATGGTAGATGCACATGAGGGAACATGCATAAGCCGGCATAGGACACACTTTTCTGCCAACTGAGACCTTGTATGTTTTTTAGGCTCTGCTCCATGCTTCTCATTCTCTTTGCAATCTCTTCTTGTTCGGGGTTTTTGGGAGTATTTTCTTGTCTCGCGGTGAACTGAAATTGAGATTGCTGAGGATAAGTATAAGTGGGGACCTGGGGAGGTTCCATTTGGAAGGTGGATGTTTGGAATGTAAAGGTTGAAGGATCAAAGTCGGGCCTAGGCAAGGTAGGCTGTGTAGTAGCGGAGCATGGGAGAGCAGTGAAAATATTTGAAGCCGCTCCTGAACCGAACACCTGGGGGCGAACCTCAGAAGGTGTTCCAATAAAATGGGCCGAAATGGTTGGATATCCGAGTGGGGTGTTGGGGTGACTATAGGTTCCACCCGTCCTAGGAAAAAGCTCGAGAAATCCAGGAATTGTGCTCAGTGGCTCTCTTCCATTTGACAAAGCATCCCACATTTCCATCATGCGGAGACGCAGTAACCTATTTTCCCTGGCATTCACTTATTCCGAGGTCGGGATGCCCGAGATCGGGCTCTCGTCTGTGATAGGAATTGCTGGCAGAGTAATTTCTGAAGACATTTCAATGCTACCTTTCGATCTTGTGAAGTATGGATGCGACGCCAGACTACCACAAAACCAACCACTTTCACTATAGAACCTAGACTTGACTGTAGACAACCAATTGGTTAGTGTGAAACAAATAATACATAGGTAATCGCACGTTGGAGTATAATGCACCTATACAGTTAAACGTGTTTCTACATGTTTCGCCACGGTTGCATGTTTCATCCCGGTTTTTCTCACTTTGCCCTATTTTCCTTTCTGGCCTCATTTGTTATTCTTTACTTCCCTTTTTTTGTGTGTGTTTTTTCTGGTTTTTCCTTCTTTTATTTAAATTATTTGCATAACATGACCGGATCCGTTGAGGATTGCCTACGTATCACGACGCCGCGTGAATCAGATCATAACGTAGTTCAAATAAGTAAATGCGAAAAGTAAAAGAACAATTTTTTGGTTTTTTTTTCAATTTCATTAATATCGAATTACAAAACCTTAAAACATACTATTCTAAGACTCCAAGTCCGGGACATGCCTTTTCTAGGAATTTTTAAAAAAAACAGACTCGAAACATGCAAAAACTGAAAAATACAGACTCGAAATGAAGACACAATTAAGAGAACATCAATGCCTCCAACCCTGCCCTTGGAACACCTTCTGGCCTTGCAGCGGGCCTACTTGCTATGTCATCCTGGAGCTTATTGAGTTCTTCCATTATCTGCCGGACGTAGATCATTACCGTAGCAAAAAACATGGATCTTTCATGTCTTCACATGCACTGCACTTCATTGCGATGTAGTTAGCAATCCTTTTGACCCTCTCTCTTATAATGCCCTTTTCTTGCAGCAGACGCCCAATCTGTTGGGATCTAGCCTCCAAAACCTGGGTGGCATTGTGGTTTTGCTCTTGCAAGTGATGCAGATCCTCTTTCAAACGAGCCATCATGGCATAACAATGTTCCCTTTCGGCTTTGAAATTCTTGGCTTGTTTAGCCATTTCAACTTCGAGGTTGCCAATTGCCTTTTCCCAGCCTGCGACCCCTCTCTCATATCGTTTTTGCATCTGGTGGACGAAAGTTGCACGCCCTTCGGAATTTTTAGCCAACCTTGCTCGTGTTTTTGCTAGTTCAGACTCAGCTTTCTGAAGGTCATCCTCACAATCACACACTTTTTAAGTAAGGTTGTAGATGAGCCTTTAAACTTTCCTGCTTCGGCCTGGATTCTCGCCTGCAATTTTTAACTGTTGAACTTGGGCCCTAAGAGCTTTATTTTCTCACACCAATCTTCTCCTTTCACCCTCGGCCTCTTGTGCCTGTAAATCATTGTTGAAAGTAACATTTCTCAACTCTTCTCGTAAACCATGGATGGTAGCCTAGTATTCCTTTCCCTTTTCCCCCCAGGCTAACCTCTCCTGAATTTTGTCATTAAAGGCTTGCACATGGGGCCTTTTAGCAGGCCTTACAGGTTTGGGCTCAGGCTCCGGCTCCGTATAAAATCTCACTTTGAACCAAGCAGCATAATTGGGATCTACTTCACCCTTGGTCGGGTCTGGTACCAGGGTGTTACTTTTCAGATACCGACAATAATTCCAATCTCTTTGAGCTAAAGCCTCGGGTATTGTTGCCTCTGGTTGCAGTTCAATAACTTAAGTGCTTAAGACTGCTTCTTCGGGTATTATCTGGTATCTTCCAAGTTGCCTCGGAACTCTTTGCGATGCATATGGGTGTATACTCCTCGGCCCCATCATCATCAAGTAACCCTTGGAAGAGGTCATGTATATGACTTCCGTCATCGGAATCCATCCTATGTGTCACACCTCCTTTTTACCGCTATTACTTTTTAAAATACCATTTATTAATACTACATCCCGGGAAGGGGTATAATAATAAAAGGGAAGGAGTTTTTCCAATTAAAGGACAGTCGGAACGGGATTTATTTATTAAATTTCAGAGTCGCCACTTGGGAAAATAATGGTATCCCAAGTCACCGGTTTAATCCCGAACCGAGGAAATTATGACTCTATTACAATCTGCGAATCAGAAATCCGGATAAGGAATTCTGTTAACCCGGGAAAAGGTGTTAGGCACTCCCGGATTTCGTGGTTTTAGCACGGTCACTCAACTGTTGTTTTTGTTTTTATCTGATTTTTATATGCTTCATTTCGATGCATTATTAATGTCCCGCTTTGTCATTTTTAAGAATTGCGACGTCGCAAAAAAGCATTTTTTGAGTCACACCGTACCAGTACGCCTGTGACTTTAGTGCATTTCAACTTCGCCGGGATTTGGATTTGGGTCACATAAATGTGCACCCGTATTAGGAATGTAATATTATTAATTGCACCTAAAATATCTACGTCTTGTTAACTTTGGGAAAGACCGCGAAATTTGCTAAACGGTCCCTCCAAATCTAAGTATTTTATAACAATTAATTGAGAGCCCCACAATTGTATATTTAATGCAGCGAGGCTCGTCTCATTCTTTTATTAAGGCCAATCTTAAGATGGACTACATTTTTTTCTATTTGTTTTTGTCTTTATAATAAAGTAGAAGCCTTAATTATTTATCATTTTTTTCTTAATTGTTGTGTTAACAAAAAGGAGTTCTCCTGAGTTGCAAACGTTTGGGCCTTAAGACAGGCCTTATACAGATTCAGATGTGCTTTTCAAAGAAGCATCTCTCACGTTCGGGCTTGGTGCAGATGAGATTGAGCCCAAGCCCTATTTATTCACAGGGTTGTTCAGTTCATGATCCAATAATACAATCCAACAATGAGAAATCTAAGAGTTTAATGTCATTAGTTTGATATTCAAACTGTTATTATTTATTTAAAATCTTAACTGGAAATGCCATTATTCTAACTATTCTGACTCGAGAGAAAACAACTAATCAAGTAATCAATTAATAAAACAAACTTTGAAGTAATAAACTAATAATTGAACTAAGTACTTAATTGTCCTTTTGACTTATTCTAGGATTGATTACTGAGAAAAAAAAACGAGATGAAATTAGTGACTCACTAGTACCTGTATATTTACTAGTCATATGTCAAAATCTAAATTGATATTTGGATATCAAACAGCCTAATTATTCATTTGCAGGATCATCTTTATGTGTTTACTTCATACTAAAAAAAAATTTCTAAACTACAGCTATCCAATTCTATTACTAAAACAGTCCTTTTTATTACAAAACCTTAATCAGAGTCTAATGTAAACAAATTACAAATTGCAATATGAACATAAGGTCTAACTACAAAGCACCATTACATCCTATTTAAACGTAATCAGAATGAAATATGGAAGGCCAATCCAACTGCAGCTTCATATTATGTTGCTCAAAACGAGTAGATACATTGTACAAACTTAGAATCGTACCTGGAAATGCAACAACAGAAAATGTGGATGTCAATAGCAGCAATTAACAGCTCCAGTTACAAACAACCACAGCAGTAATCAGGATGATTTTCTACAGTATTGAATAGACTTAAAATTGACCAGATTTCAACTAGAACTCCTCTGAAACCTCTGAAGCTAGAAAGGAGGCTTCAGCAAGCAAAGCATCAGGAGAATCAACCAAAAAACAGGATAATTGCACCCTCAAAACTTCTTCAATTTGACTCCAACGATTTTTAATCTTCAACTAACATATATTGAGCCTTAATAATCAAAATTCGGCTGAAAATCTAATGGAACAGTATTTGTCTTGATTTCTACTGATTTCTGATTGTTTTTCTTTTGATTTTTGACACGGATTTTGGTTGTGAAAGAGAAAAAAATGATCTGGAAAGGTTAATTCCAGATCTAGAACCTAGCAGGTATTTTTTAGGGATTTTTCTGGGTTTCTAAAAAAACTTCTTTTGGTTCCACTAGGTTCGACCAGGTTTTTCCAGGATCCACCAGGTTCTCTCCAGGTTCTCTCTAGGTTCTCCATTTTCAGGCTTGAAACAGCCTATTTATAGAATAAATT
>MU748956.1:0-12907 GCA_026770625.1 Nicotiana glauca
TCTTAACATTGTAAAAATCATTTTATTTGATATTTTTGGAATAATTTGCTTAGGGTAAAAATCACGTGCTCACAATAATGCTGAGGGATTCTTCCTGGAACATGGATCTGGGAGCACAGTGTCTTCTTGCATCCGACGGTGCCATGGATGTTTCTTCCTTTTTCTTGCCCTTCGCTACTCCTCCATACCCGCCCTGAATGGCTTAGGAGGTAGCTCTGATAGCGGACTGGCTTAGAATTTGACCCGTTTTCAATCCGTTCTCAACTATTACACCGATTTTGATAGCTTCAGCAAACGGTTTTCCCATAGCAGACATCATATTTTGGAAGTAGTCGGCTTCCTGAGCTTGGAGGAACACTGTGACCATTTCGACCTCTTCAATTGGAGGCTTTACTCTAGATGCTTGTTCACGCCACTTAACTGCGTACTCCCGGAAGCTCTCCGAGGACTTCTTTTTCAAATTTGCCAACGAGTTTCTGTCTGGAGCAATGTCTATATTTTACTAAAATTGTCTGACAAAGTCTCTAGAAAGATCATCCAAGATGTGCCAACGAGATATATCTTGATCCATATACAACTCGAAGGCAATACCAACCAGACTTTCCCCAAAATAGGCCATGAGTAACTCTTCCCTTCCTCCGGCTCCTCACAACTGATTACAATATTTCTTAAGATGAGCAATAGGATCACCATGCCCATCTTACTTTTCAAACTTGGGAGTTTTGAATCCCAGTGGCAAGTGCACGTGAGGGAACATGCATAAATCATCATAGGACACACTTTTCTGCCCATTGAGACCTTGTATGTTTTTTAGGCTCTGCTCCATGCTTCTCATTCTCTTTTCAATTTCTTCTTGTTCGAGGGTGTTGGGAGTCTTTTCCTGTCCCGCGATGAACTCAAATTGAGGCGGTTGAGGATGAGTATAAGTGGGAAACTGAGGAGGCTCCATTTGGAAGATGGGTGTTTGGAATGTGAAGGCTGAAGGGTCAAAAGTAGGCCTAGGCAGTGTAGGCTGTGCTGTGGCTGAGCATGAGGGAGCGGTGAAGATATTTGAGGCAGCACCAGACATGAACACCTGGGGGCAAAACTCAGAAGGTGTTCCCACGGAATGAGCTGATATAGTTGGTTGTTCCAGTGGGGTGTTTGGATGAATGATTGGAATATTAGAGGTACCCTCTGATCTAGGGAACAGTTTGGGGAATCCCGGGATTGCACTTGGCGGCTCTCTTCCATTTGCCCAGGCGTCCCACATTTCCATGACCCGAAGGCATAAGATCCTGTTCTCTTCAGCCGCTGTAGATTCTGATGTCGGGATGCCCGAGATTGGGCTATCATCTGAGATGGGGATCGTTGGAAAGGTCATTTCTGAAGACATTCCGATGCTCCCTTTTGATCTAATAAAGTATGGATGTGTGGCTAGTTTGCCACGAAAACCAACCACCGTTATATAAAAACAAAACCTGGACTGAAATTGTGATAGCAACAATCGGTTAGCTTGAGACAAATAACAAATAGGTAATCGCACGTTGGGGTGTGATGCACCTATATAGTTAGATGAGTTTCTACATGTTTTGCAACGGTTGCATACTTCATCTCGGCTTTTCCTGATCCTTTCCCATTTTCTTATTTTGATTTCCACTCTCTTTTTTCTTGCTTTCCTTTATTTTGCCCTTTTTCTCTCATTTTACTCATTTTTCTTTCTCTTTTTTTTTCATTTTCTTTTCTTATTGGAGCTATTCACAAAATTATGATCGGATCTTATGGGGATTGCCTATGTATTATGATGCCACGTGAATCAGATCATTACGTAGTTCAAGAAAAATAAATTCAAGAAGTAAAGAAACAAATTTTTTTTTTTTTGGGAATTTTTCAATTTTTCATTAATAAATTGGGAGCTGATTTAACAACTCACTATGAACTAAAGAAAAAGTAACACCATTTTTTCAAAAACTTTTATTTTAAAAACAAAATACCGATTTTACAGATACGACCTTTTAGCACTTCGGGGAAGAATATTTTAAGGTTGTGCCCGCTAACCATTGAAAATGACCCAAGGTGTCTATTCTTGCAAAAACAGCCTTCCAGCACCCTTTTGGGGACATTCGGCTTATTTTTAAACAAGAATGGCATCACCCAACTTATTTGTGACGAAAATTAAAATTTTGTTATTTTTGGGCTATTTTTGCAAAAAGGGAAGTTGGACCCGATAGGGGTTGCCTACGTATCTTACATCCGGTGAGAATCAAACTGGCATAGTTCGGGCAGATTTGACGGAACAGGGGAAACATAGCACTTGAAAATTTGGCTAATTTTGAAATGACTTTTCTTTTTTTTTTTTCCAAAATTTCGGCAGAGTTTTAGAATATTCTAAATACCTACCTCTCACTTTTTTTTTCTATTTTTTTTAATTTTCTTCCTCTATTCTAGAATCCGGTCAACATGCAAGCCGAAAAAACGGATGCGCAAGTAGCAAGTAGGATCCATCAGGATGGTCTTTTCATTTCAGGGACACCTGTCTTAGACAGACCCAACCCCTGTGTTGGGTCTCCTAAGTCAAATGCACGTGATACAAACAAACGTTCCTACTAGGGTTCCGATATGAGGCTTTGTAATACTAGGTTTAAAACTTGGGTTTATTGTTCTAGACCTGGCTTACCCGAGCGGACAACTCGAGCCAGGGAGGGTAGCGTACCGGGAATACAGAAGCTTCGCCGGCTTAGCAACTTGTCCGAACCTGGTTCTAAAATGGGATAAGACTCTAAACAGAAGACAAGTCACAAGAAGTGCACCCTTCTCTATGATGTAGAAGACTCAGATAGAGGAAGGGTTTCGTAGCAGTTTATATATACAATTCACCAAATATCAAAGCGGTAAAATCATTTAGCACATTAGGATGAAACACGTAGGAAAATCAGATAACAGATAAAGCCAATCATAATAGCTATTCTAAGCTCGAATTCTTAAACCCTGAACCGAAGTTCTGGGTTCGTATCCCCAGCGGAGTCGCCGGAGCTGTCACACCTCCTTTTTACACAACACCACCCTCAGAAGGATAGTGTATAAGTGAGTTTTTCCACTTTAAGTGACATTATTAGAAATGGGATTATTTATTTATTAGAGTCGCCACTTGGGATAGTTTATTTGGAGTCCCAAGTCACCGATTTATTTTGAATCCCAAATCGAGAAAAATTTCGACTTTCCATGTGAAGTTTGTGAACCAGAAATTCTGACTAAGGAATTCTGTTAACCCATGGAAAGGTGTTAGGCGCCCCCGGATTCCATAGTTCTAGCATGGTCGCTTAAACTATCCTAATTGGCCTATTATCCGATATTAATACATGTTTCAACTTATAATGCAATTTTAAAATTATTTACTGCTTTTGATTAATTTTAAGAAAATTGAACGTCGTCTAAAACGTGTCTTTGGATCGCGTCACATGAAATGCACCCGCAATCCGGAACATATTTTATTCAACATTTTAGGATTTGGATTTGGGTCACATGAAATATACACCCGAGTTTAGGAAGGTAGCATTATTAAATAATGCGCCTAAAGCAACTAACACATTATTAACTTTGCGAGGGGCCATGAGAATTTGCTAAATGGCACGCCCCGAGTTCTAAGTATTTTAAAAGAAATAATTAAAGAGGGCTACGCATTTGTGATTTTATTTACCGTGGCACACCTCCATTTATTCTAATTTAAAGGTTTCTACACTAATTCATGAGGACCCCACACAATGAGTTATCTAATTATGGCTCACCTCAAATTATTTGAAATAGCCTAACTTAAATAAAGAAGAAGCCCAAAAGAACTCGAAAGACATAATAGATTAAGACTAAAGCTTAAAACGAAATAAATAAACAATGGTCCATTTTCCGTTGAAATCTAAACCCCATGACATACTGCAATTATAGAACTCACGAATTTAAATGATTTGGGCCAAACTTGAAAACAGGACTAATTTGTATACAATGGAGCGACAAAGTAGAGATTCAAGATCTTAATGCCTTATCCCCGTTCCAGGCCGACTCTTTGCGTTCAGGCCCATTAAACCTGAATCGAGCCACACGATGCTCAAGCTAGGGGTTCCTGGATGCCACGTCGAACCCGTGTAGCCACAGAACTTATCAAACTTGAGAAATGACAACAAATGGTTCTAAGCATCACTATCTTTATAAATGACCAAATCATTAAATTAATTGTTCAGAACTATTGGGTATCAAAAGCTAACTAAAACAAACCAATTGAACATTTCTCTAAACCCTTTTATTCAGAAAGCATGTTAAGATGTCAAATGAAGAAACTATAAGATTTATAACTATCGAAAACCATGAAGCTCAAATAATTATGTTCATTCCTTGGTTTTCAACTTCTGAAAAATACTGTGTAAACCTTTTAACCTCTGCAATTTTTAGCTAAACTTATTCACATGCCATAATTATTTCATGAAGAAGAGGAATACTGACCTAATAAAAATAGCATTTACACAGTCCCTTTGTAGCTAATTTACACAAAAAAAAACTGATCTAAATCCTGAATACCTTTACACACTTCAACATGATGCTTAACAGATTCAAAACTATCCCAACCCCCACAGAATCAACCCACAAAAAACATTCAACTGAACATGTACTATATAATAGGCAAAATACATAAAAACAGGCATAACCAACTAGAAGGTAAATGTCTAAAACTCAAACACTTGGAACTCCATTTTTATATCTCCATTCTCCAAATTGAATATTACATTGCAAGTTTCAGGAATGTGTACCTAATTTAACAAACAAAACCACGAGAAAAATGAGAGATCAAGAGGCAGCAGCAGTAACACAAGATCAACAGAATCAGCTCAAACCAATGAGTAGGGAAGCAGCAGAACAATTTCATTTCAATAAGCACCAAAGCAGCTTCTAAAACCAACTAAACACTCAATTTCAAACCATCTTGAACACCAAAGAGAATCAAGGATTTGTTTTGGAAATTAAAGCTCCTTAAGACCACATAATAGGTCAATAGAACAATATTTATTTCGAGTTTTCAGCCATATCTATTTTTTTTGGATTTTTTAGCTCTTCCAATCTCTTTGGTCTATATTTCAGCTCTTAAGAATCTAGGATCTATATTTCAGCTCTCTTTGCATGATTTTTAAGCTCCTAAAATTCTTAGCTCTATTGGGTCTCTAAAATCTCTAAGATCTGATCTCTCGCAAGGCAAGAATGGCATGCCTTTTTAGGAAAGCAATTAGGGCAGCCCTGCAGATTTTATTTTACCCCTTAGGTCCTTTATAATTTCTATTTTTGCTTAAAAGTCCCTAAGATTTTGACTTGTTTTCCAAGTTAAACTATCCACAACCTGAAATTCAAATTAAAACGCCCCACTAGAAGCTTCTAGGGGCTTCCTATTTCTGTTACTGCAAGATTCTCTATCCAAAGACCCCAAACTATCCCCCTAATGACCCTGAAATTACCTTACACTTAAACGGGCTATGGGTTAAAATGACCCTGCGGTCGAATCCCTTAGGCAACTAGGCCAAAATTGGGATTAAGGGTATACCCTTAATCCCAAAACAAACAAATGAACCCAAACTATGAATTGCAAAATGAAATTAACAAAAACATAAGCAATTAGGGCAACAATTCTACTAATTCCCAATTGATGCACTTAATGAAATTTGAACCAAATTATTAACAAATTCTTAATTACTTAAAGACAAGAAAATTACTTAAGAACTACCGTGTATGTAATTAGCACTAAGAAATTTAGAAAAATTAACACTAGAAAAAACAAAACAAAAGAGAAAGGAGAGAAAATAAACTAATCAAAAGAAAAAATGAGAAAGGAATACCTACAGGGCCTCAAATACCTGGAGATAAGAACCTGAATCTTCAATTTCCTTGGATTTTTGGTTGACTATGATATTAATCGTGTGTTTTTGAAAAGAGCACAAGGATAACATCACAATAAACCTAAATCTTTAAGAAAACGGGAGCCCGGAACTTTTGAAATTAGGGTTCAATCCTTCGATCTAAAATTCGAAGGGTTTGGGAGTGATTTGAGGGAAAAGGAAATGGTATTTGGAATGAGGATAGGGATGGGGTCCTAGGTGTTGATTTGGGCTTGAACAGGGGGGGCACCGCCACCGGAGAACTGTGGCGGACCTCAACCAAATATGCCAACCAATCCTAAAATATCATTCAATCTTGTTCCAACCTTCAGAACGCTCAGAACAACATCAAAACACCAAATTAACATTGGATTCACGCCTAAGAACTCCAAAAATACTCAAAATTATGCTTTCGATCAAAAAGTCTATTAAACCTCATCTGAATGACCTGAAATTTTGTAAGCATGTCACATTCAACACCACGGAGCTACTCCAACTTCCTGAATCATATTCCGACCCCGATATCAAAATCTCACTATCGAATCGGGAACTTCAAAAATTCAATTTTCGGCATTTCAAGCCTAAATAAGCTACTGGCCTCTAAAACACAGTCCGAACACGCCCCTAAGCCCGAAATTACCCAACGGAGCTAATGGAACCGATAAAATTCTATTCCGAGACCATTTTTACACTACTCCGACTGCAGTCCAAATGCTAAAGCTTAATCTCTCTTTTAGGGACTAAGTGTCCGAAGACACTCCAAAACACAAAACCAAACATTCCGGTAAATCAAAAAAGCAGAAACAAATACAGAGAAAACAGTTAATAGAGGATCGGGGCGCTAGTTCTTGAAACGGCCGGTCGGGTCGTTACATGAACTTTGAATTATTTTGAGGAAATTTGAGCTTCTGCACTTTGAATTGTTTTGAACTAGGAAAATGGAAATGTTTCTTGCTTTTGAATTAAGAACATCTTTGGTTCTTTTGTCTAAAAGGAAATGGAACAAGATTGTAGTATGCTTTACTTATTAAATTCTTATTATTCCTAGTTAGCCACCTAGGCATAGAATGACTCTTAGTCATTCTCTTAGTCTTGTGGATTTGTGCCATGTTTTGGGGGATGTAATTTATTTATTTTTATCCATTGATTAGTTAATTGGGAAATATCCCGTTATCCGGTATTTAATCAATTACCTGTATAATTTAAAAATTGCCTCAAATTACTTAAAATTATACTTATTTTTAATATACTTTATATATTATATACTGTGGTCAATATGGTACTTTGCATGGTACTAGTTCATAATTATCAGGTATTATCACTCGACCCGTGTTTTATCCCAAATTGGCCACTTTAAACAAAACTCGTTTTTTTTAATTCGTGTACCCTTTTTCCTTCCTTACACTTACTTCTCTCTTGTTATAAATAGCGTAAATACATTAATCTCAAGATGCTCTCATCCCCAAATCTACGTCAATTACTGAAGATGAAACTTTTAACGTATGAAAAAGCGAGATGTAACATCGGTCTTCTATAGTTGAGTTTGCGGCTTTGACCGTTTCAGGGTACGTGATGACGCCAATGGTCTTTTCTTGCGTCGACATCAACCCTATTGATTGCTATGCTTATTTTTCATTATATTTCCTTTGTTGGGTCATCGAGCCGATAAGGTAGAATTCCTTGGATGCGCGTTGTTCCCCGTGTATGTTGAATATTCTCCAAGGTGTCGAGAACTTGATCACTTGGTATAAGCTGGAGGGGATGACTCTCATTAGATGTATCCATGGTCGTCCCACTATGGTAATGGATGTGGTGGCTTGGTCCATGATGTGGAACATTTTCTCTATATTTATGCCGCCAACGAGGACGGGGAGTGTAATTTCTCCTGAGGTCCGTTCAACCAGATTGTTAAAACGATTAGTGTGATGCAGCATGGAAATATATTGTCCTCGAGTCTCATTTGGGCGAGGACTTGGGGATGGATAATACACGCTCTTCTCCCGTCATCTACCATGATACGCTTAACATCAATATCTGAAATTCGTAAAGTAATGATAAGCACATCATTGTGAGGGAAAGTCAAACCGTCGGCATCTACTCTTTGGAGATGATACTTTCCTTGAGTACGTCATGTAATTCATGGGTGATCGATGTCATGACCCAAAACTCAACCTGCCTATCATGATACTAGGCAAGCTGACTACTCATACATTTTGAATACTTTCAAATTTAAAATATACTAAAACAACTTTAAATAAGTAAAAAATCTCATAAAAACTGTCACAACTTGATACAAAAGTTTTCCAAAATTAGGATGTCACTAAGTACATGAGCATCTATACAAAAAAAAGTCTAAAACACTATCTAAGAAACTGAAACTGAATAAGTAAAACTGAGGGATAGGGGATGAGAGTCAAGGTATGCAGACGCCAGGGCTACTACCTCGAAAATCTCTGAATGATGGTAAACTCCAGGAATCAGCAACCACCGTATCCGGTAACACCTGATCTGCACAGGTACATTTTGGCTGAAAGTAGTGACGACCTTCACAGGTACATTTCATTTACGGAATTACGGTACAAAAATGTAGTCACGCTTTCAAGTTTAACAGTTGAAGCTCAAATAGATAAGATATGTTAAATTCAATTCAAACAAGATATGATACATCTCGATATCTACATGTCAGTTATGTATGCCAACTGAAGTACAAAACAATGATGAAATCATATGCATACTCTCAGAGTATCAATCAAGCAGTCCTCCCATTCACTCCATCCTCACACTAACTCATTCATATCAGTTACTCAATCCTCACAATCACTCAATCCTCCCAATCGCTCGGCACTCGCACTCGCGCTCAATAGGTACCTACGCTCATTGTGGGTGTGCAACTCCAGAGGGGCAAATCCCACCCAAGTGCTATAATAAGTCAATCATGGCATGAGTTAATAAAATATGTTGCAACGTGTAGCCCGATCCCATAAATATCCTCAGAATTAGGCCCCCAGCCTCACATAGTCATCAATCTCTCCAGTCTCTCGGACTCACAAGAGTCATGATAATCAGCCCAGACAATGATGATATGATGTATGAATAGATGGCAACAGAGGCTAAGATATTATATGAAAATAATAGCTGAGACTGAGTACATAATTTCAAATTTGGCAAATAATTCAACATGTAACATGACATCTGTGGGTCCCAACAACACCAACATATAGTCTAAGCATGATTTCTAACATAAAGTGCAGCTCAATTTCTCTAAGACATGGAGAATATATGGATAGCGACAATATTATTCAACTATATAGTTCCACGGAATCGAACAAGTCACAATTCCTACAGTGCACGCCCATACGCCTATAACCGAGCATGTGCATCACCTCAACACCAATCACATAATATGAAATTCGGGGTTTTATACCCTCAGAACCAAGTTCAGAAGTGTTACCTCAAATCGTATAAATCACTACTCCAATAAGCCCTTGCCTCACTGATTGGCCTCCAAATGCCTCAAATCTAGCTACAAACAATTCGATACAAGCAACATGAGCTAAAAGAATCAATTCCACATGAAAATACTAAGTTCTTAATCAAAAGTAAAAAAGTCAACCCCTGGTCCAATGTCTCGGAATCCGATAAAAGTTACAAAAATCGGAAGCCCATTTAACCACAAGCCCAACCATACTAAATTTACCAAATTCCGATACGAAATCACCACTCAAATCTCTAAATTACACTCTCCAAATCCCTAGCCTCAAACTCCCAAAAATCCACCTAAAAAGCATACAAACTAGGTGGAAAATTCAATGGGGAAATAAGATTATTGAATAAAAATAATCACATGTGGATTACCTCAAGAAACCCTTTGAAATCCCTCTCAAAAATCGCCTTAGTCCGAGTTTTCAAAGTCCAAAATGAGAAAATTCATGAAACCCTCGAATTTAATATTCTGCTCAGTGCTTTCGCACTTGCGGGCCAAATCTCCGCACCTGTGAAATCGCTTTTATGATAAAAGTTCTGCTTCTACATAATTCACTTAAGTCCACAGGGTCCGTACCTACGTTCCAAGTTCCGCACCTATGGAAATACTTCTGCAGTCCTAGATCCTCTTCTGCGAGTCATCACATCCTTCCTCGGTCCTAGATCAGCCTTGCTCGCACCTGCGGGCTCGCAGATGCGACACCTCCCTCGCACGTGCGACCCATTAAAAACCCAGACAAACTTGATTCTGTACCACTCCAGCCGCACCTGCGACTAATCCCCTCGCAGATGCAATCACACAAGAAGGCCCCTAACTTCAGCAATGCTACAATGTTTTATTTTTATCCGTTAACCATCCGAAATCCACCCGAGGACCCCGGGGCCTCAACCAAAAATACTAAAAAGTTGTAAAACACAACACGAACTTAATAGAGCCCTCAAATCACATCGAAAATACGAATCACACCCCGATTCAAGCCTAATAAAAACTAAGGAATTTTAACTTCTACAATCGATGCCGAAACCTATCAAATCAAGTCTGATTGACCTTAAATTTTGCACACAAGTCATAAATGATACAACGGACCTACTCCAACTCTCAAAATTAAAATCCGGGCCTGTTAACCATAAAGTCAACTCCCGGTCAAACTTCTAAATTTTCAAAACTTCTAATTTTTTAACTTTCGCCATTTCAAGCTTAAATCAACTACGAACTTTCAAATCACTATCCAGATACACTCCTAAGTCCAAAATATTCAATGGATCTATCAGAACCATCAAAACTCCATTTTGGAGCCATTTACACATATGTCAACATCTGGTCAACCATTTCAACTTAAGTTTCAAACGTTGAGGCTAACTGTCTCAACTCATCCCAAAACCCTGGAACCGAACCGACTATCTTGGCCAATCACATAATAATAATTTAGAATAATATAAGCAGCAAATAGGAAAATGGGGCTACAACACTCAAAATAATCGGCCAAGTCGTTATAATCGATCTCTTGATCTTTTGGGTGGCAGCGAACTTGATGCCGTAGATGGAGGCATCATCATTGCCACCAATAATCATATTGTTTGTGCGGGCCGGTGGTAGAGGCTTTGGCGGGCCTTGACGTTCTCAACCATTGGCAAAGGTGTTCCTCCCTTTATCGCTCAACAGCGTTTTGAGGTGTCCTTACTGCAGAATGAAGAGGCCAATGTGTATTGGATTTTTCTGCCCGTGCTTTGTCAAATTCTAGCATAAATTATAATATTATCTCACAAAGATTGGAATATCTATGCTACAGATTTAACATTTCAACTACTGTTTGAAAGAATCAATTTAATGAAAAGTGAGTGAAGTTTAAAACTTCTTAATTACTTAAACAAAAATCAAGAACTTTCGGAATATTTATAATTTAAAAGAGTTGGGAATCTTTAAATTTACTTGATAATAAATCACAATAAAATCTCAATTTTTATATTTATTTCTCTGATGAATAATTGCTTATTGCTAATACAATTATATTTAGCTCACTAAGAAGTAGTCAATTAATAGCACTCTGTGAGGTTACGTGATTAATTTGAGTTAAAATTGGTGACGACTAAACCGAAATAATTTTCTTGCTTGAATTGTGCTAAGAGGTAGTAAGAACTTCATAAAAATATTTTTATTAAATATCAGTAATCTTGCCTACAATAATTCCTCCGTGAGAATTAAAATCGAGGCAAGCAAGATTATGAACTTGGAATAATATTTTACTAAAAGGTGAAATATATAAACGACCCCTTAGGTTGTCCTTAACGATCACGTCGGTACCTCAACTGAGTCTATTTTCAGCCAGGCACTCATTCATTCACGAAAGAAGATCAACTAAACACTTGGCACTGTCAGCCTCCATAGCGAGTTGCCTGCCTAAAATTAGATTTTTTCTCCTAAAAATAATATGGACCCACCTTATTTTAACACCTTCTCTACCTCCAATTTTCTCCTCCACCATGCGCACCTTCCTCTAACATAAATCACTTATGCCTCCATTTTCTCTTCCTTCACTATACACTTTAACACTTTATTTTCTATGACCTAAATCACCCATTTCAGACTTCAAAGCTCCTTCAGATGGCGTAAATGAATACAACTTAAATTTTGTGAAAATCTATTCTATAAATATCCCCTCACCCTTGCCAACTATATATGTCTAATTTGAATTAAAAAAAAAAACTATATATGTCTAATGCTATACAGTTCTTCACATTTATGCATTTCTTTGTCAAACCTACAGTTTTCTTGTTCGGTATTCAAACCATTTGGATTTCCATGAGTTGATTTCTTTTTATTCAGTTTATTAAATATACGAAATCTTTTTCAAACCAAGAGAATTTATAGTGTAAATTTATTTTTATCCGGATTGTGATAAAGAAGAAATTGAAGTGTGCAATGAGCATTATAAGAACAGAGAATTCATGGAAGACTTTGTTTTTTTCTTTTTCTTCTGGCTGTGGTAGTTTTAATAAATAAATAACATAATGTTTTTTTATTAAGAGAGTTGTTGGTGTGTGTGTATATATATATATATATATATATATATATATAATTCACGTGTCATTTAGTGATTAACCTGTTTGACACGTCATCCGCGACTATAATCATGCATGGGGTTTGCTGTATTCGGGTGTTTAACTGAACTTCTTTTGTGAATGAATGAGGTGTCTAGCTGAAAATGGATTCAGCTGCAGTGTCCAACTGATCGTTTGAAACATCTCAAAGGGGTCGTTTTGTATTTCGCCGTACTAAAAATTACTCTCACTTTACTATTTTATTCATTGCTTATTATGTATTAATTTTTCTTCGTATGAATTACAAAATCAATATAAGAATAACTTAGAGATAAAATATTTAAAAGTGATAATAATAACTAATTAAAAACTGATTATTACAGCATAATACAAAGTATAAAAAGAAAGTTTCAAGCCAAGGATGTACTAAACTGAGATAGTATTATATATATATATATATATATATATATATATATATATATATATATATATATATA
>MU748956.1:13950-59664 GCA_026770625.1 Nicotiana glauca
TCTATCCCAACAAAAGAAGTTACTCCATTACGACGTAAGAAAAACTAATATAGAAACAAAGAACATATGAAGAAATATTATTCTTCTAAAAGAAAGACAACTAATAGAAAATACTAAAGACAAAAGAGAGAGACCAAGAGTAGTTTTCTCCAAGCAAGACTCGATGTCATCTTTCCAAAATTCACACTCTATCTATACAGTTTTATGCCGAAGGTTCTCCGCAGTTACAATTATAGAAATTGTAGGTGCAACTATGCAATTGAGTTTTATTCTGCAGAGAAAGAACCATAGTTTCAACTACGTAATTTTCTCTATGAGTTCCAATTGCTACCGTCGCGACTATGGTGCTTTAGTCCATTTGCCTCTTCATCCCGAGTTGACTACTCAATTGCCACTATTTTGTTTCTTCTCTTCAATTTTCATATGCTCTTCCTCTTGCGAAGTATGTTAGAAAATATGGGAGAATATGATATATTTATTCATACTTTATTTAAAATCTTTAATATTTAAAATATAAAAATATATAAATAAATTATATCCATAAAATTTCTCCACTCTTGAATCTTTGCTCGTCCTCGAGGGAAAGAACCTTTCTAATGATAAAACAAATTTGTGACATTTTCTTCAACACTTTTAGTCTTTGTAGGATAGAAACTTTATTCAAAATAACTTCCTCCATTATGACAAATGATTAATCTTTTAAGCTTTACCAAATCTTTTACCTTGCTTCTGCTTTTATTTTATGCAAAAACAAAATTTGCATTCTTTTTTTTCTTGAATCTTTAGAAATTGATAACTTTATTATCACAACTCTTGAATATCGCAATTCTTTGTCCATGGGCTTGCTCTTCATGCATGTTAATCTCCACTAATATAGATTCAACACTGATTTTTGAAACATATTTAGGACTTTTTCATAGCTTATAATGTCAGGCTTCAGGCTGGTAGGATAAAGATATTTTGGTAGTGACTTTTTTTCTTCCAACTTGAAGAAAATGTTCCTTGATACTAATTATTGCATTTTTTCTCTTTAGTATTTTTGCATATTCTTCTCCTTTTGTATATATGCTTTTATCAACATATATATATATATATATATATATAGTTACTTGCCTTGCACAATCTTTCTTATCTTTTTCTAATAAACATTACTTATCATGGTTGGAAGAAATAATAATTTTAATAGTAATATACATTTTTGTTTTTGGGATTATAGATCATGGGGTTTTTTAAAAAAAAAGATAAAGGCTCAAAGATAGATTTTAAGAGGTAAAAGATTTTTTTTTTCTTGGAGAGAATAAACTAAAATAGGCTAAAGATAATGCCTAGTTTCATCTTTCAAGAATCAATGTCAGCCATTATTTCGCCTCCAAGAATATTTAGAGCAAGTTTTAGAAAAATTATTGAGTCTATCTTCTTGTGATAATAACGTTTCTCAATCCATTTGATCTTGCGAGTTGGAGACGCTAGTTTTACCTTTACAACTTAAAATCATACTCATAGAACTGATATGATAATGAAGAAAAGACTTAATATTTGAGCACAATAAAAGAATTTATTTTACTAATTAAAACTTATCGTGACACAATCTTTAGGAAGAAAACGTTAATTATTATATTATAGAAAAACTCTTTTTTTAATTAAAAAAACCAGGTAGGAAGAAAGAAAGAAAAAATTAAAACTAGTCACGAAAGCCTCTAGTAGTTATAATTTCATGACCATCAATTTGAAAGCAAGATTCAGAGAAAGTTAAAACTAGCCAGAATACAACCTTGAGTGATCTTAAAATTCAAAATCCATAATATAAGTTCAGGAGGTCCTACATGGATTGAGTCCTTTGCCCTTTCTTCACCTGCTATTCTTGACCATTGAAATATAAAGTACTTAGCCAAAATGAGACTCAAGATTCAAGAACATATGGATGTCTTAAGTTAGGCTACTGCAAAACACCATGAACTAAAACTCATCATAGAAACTTTAAAGCCTCAGAACCAGAATGAATCAACTAAGACAATATAGGACTTCCACGGAACAAAATCAGACCGAGAATATAAGGATGGAATGGGATTAAATAAGACACACAAGAGACGATAATGAAATAAAATACTATTATACCATATTATATAATACTATTCATAACTTTTCTTTCTCTGGATAAGAGCTTATTGAGTGAATACTAATCTTAGCTGTGCTATATATTTTTTCCTTTTCCTTCACTAAAATAAGAACATTATATGTTAGGTTAAATTAATAAAACACAAGGACAAGAATACTATTAAGAAACACAAGACAACTTATACTACTTCATGCTTCATTAACATTCACATATTTTTTTAACCAGTTAGTCAAGCTTAATCCTCCTACCATCTTAATTCTTCCTAGCAGCAAAAGCAGTACAAAACCATCTTAATTCTTCCTAGCAGTCCATTAGAAAACAACCCAACTAGTTAAAGTTATGAAGTAATAAAATACTACTTCACCTTATCATTCCCCTAACTTCATAATATAAAAGCAGTAACATAAATAGATATCCTAGCAAAGAAAATTCCAACCCTTCCCCCATGCTCGAACATTTCATCCTCCCTAATGAAAAGGAGTCTCTAAATGAGACTAAACCTCTACACGATCACCATCACATCCACGATTTTCACCGCGATGAGTGACGATCACATCCACCCAATCAAAGTTAGAGGGCGCAATCTCTTCCCCAATAACCTGTTGTCTCATTCCAGAATTCTCCCTAGGCCTTTTAGTGCCTCTTGCCTGACAGAAAGAGGTGTACCCGTCAAAGTTGTCGACGAAGTCATGAAGGCTGGAAAATATATTACAACTGGTTTCAGAAAAAGCAGGGGCTATTGGAGCAGGTGGGCGTGGGGTGGTGCATATTCAGGTTGTGGAAGTTGTTGTTCCATGTTGACATAGTTGTCTGGAATAACAAGATTGGGAATAAGACAACATGGTGGATCCACAAACTGAAATTGGTGATATTGACCTGGTTCAGTGTATCCCAACTTCGACTCGCTCATTCTTTTTACAAAGTTCGCGAGGGCCCAAATCGTGGTATTGTGTAAGGCATTTCCTGCATTTTGATATGTTCATTCCTCTCCAACTTATGCATCAACATTTGGATTTCAGCTCTAAGAATATCAAACCTTGTATTGTAGAACTTCTTAATGTACCTTGGATGAACTGGTGCTTGTTTTCTCCTATTCCCATACATCGGCTCTTCTTCTCTCACTATTTTCTTTGGACAATATGTATCCTCCATTCTTGACCAAACAACTTTGTTGATTTCTGTGATGACACAAAAGGTCATCACTTACTTTTAAATTGATTTCTGTGTTTCGAGGTCTTAAAAACCTTTTTTAGCTTTGCCTCGATTTGTGTTCCCAGTCCGGGCGTGTAGTCGGAAAGCTTAAATGAGAAAATATGTGAAACATAATAAATTTTGACTATAAAATGAATTAATTTGACTTCGGTCAAAGGTTTGGGTAAACGGATACGGACCCATGATGTGACGGTCCCGGAGGGTCCGTAGGAAAATATGAGACTTGGGCGTATGCTCGGAATCGAATTCCGAGGTCCCAGGCCCGAGAAATGAATTTTTAGAGAAAATTATTTTTTGAAATTGTTTAAAGGATTTGGAAATGAATTTTAATCAGAACATATTGGTATCGGGCCCGTATTTTGGTTTCATCGCTCGGTACAGGTCTTATATATGATTTAAGATGATTCTGTTAAATTTGGTGAGAAACGAATGTCATTTGACGTGATTCGGACTTTAAATAAAAATTTTGATGCTTTAAGAAGTTTTGGAATATTTCATTGATTTTGAGGTTTAATTTGCTGTTATTGAGGTTATTTTGGCGATTTGATCGCACGGATAAGTTTGTATGATGTCATTGAGTTAGTAAGTATGTTTGGTTAGGAGCCCCGAGGGCTCAGGTGTGTTTCGGAAGGTTTTGGACTTAGGAGAAAATTGCAGAATTGCTGCTGCTGCAGGTGCACAGATCTTTTGTGCGTCGCGATCGCGAAAGGAAAATTGGGACAGGGGTAGATTTATTCTTCGCGAATGCGAAGCCACAGTCGCAAACGTGGAGCACTGGGAGGTTGCTCATCGCGAACGCGACCTGTGTGACGCGAACGCGTAGTTAAACTGGAGGTGGGGTGGGGACTTGTCTTTCCTTCTATGTGAACGCGTAATGCTGTCCGCGAACACGAAGGTCAAGGAAGCTTACCCTTCGCTAAAGCGTAGAGGAAATCGCTATAGCGTAAGTCCACTTATTAGCAGCTCTTCGCGATCGCGACAGTGTCCTCGTAAGCGCGATGAACACTATCTCCCAGCACTTAAAACAGTAGCCATTACGAGATTTGTACCAAAATTCATAACTTCTTCATTTCAACTCCAAATTGGGCGACTTTTGAAAGGATTTCACCACCAATTCATAGGCATGTAATCTTAGACTCATTTTCTTCAATTTTCATTAACAACTATCATATTTCTAAGCTTAAATAATGTGATTAAGGGTAGAAAAATTAGGAATTTGGGTAGAGTTAGGGCTTTTTATATATTTGTGATTTAGACCTCGTTTTGGGGTCAAATTTTAGAAATAATTATATATTCGGGCTCGTGGATGAATGGGTAATCGAGTTTTGGTCTGAACCTCGTATTTTGACCAAGCGAGCCCGGGATCAATTTTTGACTTTTTGGGAAGAATGATTAGAAAGCTATAATTAAGTATTAGGTTTGGATTGTTTAGCATTTATTTATGTTATTAGTCGATTATGTATAGATACAACTGATTTAGAGCCGAATTCGAAAGGAAAGGAGGTATTTGAGGATTGAGTTGGTCGTGGAAGTTCGAGGTAAGTGTTCAGTCTAACCTTAGCTTGAGGGATTAGGAGTTGTATCCTATTTGCTATTTGTTTCTTGTTGAGCATGATGTATAGGCCTGGTCGAGTATCTATACGTTGGTGTCGAGCATGACCGTGAATCTTAAATTGCAATTTTTTATGTTCTTAAATGATACTACGTATGCTTTAATTGATAATTCTCGATATTGAGCAAGGATTGAGTTTGTTTTCATGGAAAGTACTTATGATTGGGTATTGGTGTTATCTGAGATGAGTAGAAGTTGAGTTAAGAATGGTTATAGCTGATTCTCCCCTGGCCGGGACGTATTTACTTTTACTGTTGAATCCCTTGCGGGGATAGTGTAGTTATTGATGATCCCTTGCCGGGACACTTGGTATGGTTGTTGTTGATATTATACATATAGATTGGGTTGCATGCCACAATAATACTATATATGGGTCGGGTTGCGCGCCGCAACAATATTAAATATAGATCGGGTTGTACGCCGCAATAATGCTATATTAGATCGGGTTGCACGCCGCAACAATACTATATATTGGATCAGGCACGCTACAACAAATGTTATATTGGATCGGGTTGCATGCCGCAACAATGTGAAATGTTATATTGGATCGGGTTGCGCGTCGCAACAATATTATTATTATTATTTGGTTATAGATTCTCAGCTGTTCTCTCATATCTCTCTTTAATTCCTGTTGGATTTGACATTTTCCCCGTAGCATGTACCTCCTCCTATTTAAATTTTTTATTTCTGTTATTTTGCGTTGTATATTATATAACTGCACAGGTTTATCTGGAGTCTGGTCCTAGCCTCGTCACTACCTCGCTGGGGTTAGGCCAGGCACTTACCAGCACATGGGGTCGGTTGTGCTGATACTACACTCAGCACTATGTGTAGATACCGGAGCAGCATTTGGGCAGTAGCACTTGGGGAGCCAGCCTTCAGTCCAGCCAGAGAGCCTGAGGTAGTCTTGCAGGCGTCCGCAGGCCCGGCGTTCTCTTCTATCTATTTATATGATCTGTTTTTACTTATTTCTGAGACAGACTGTATTTCCTTTTTCAGACATTGTATGTAGCACTCTTAGACAGTCCGTGGATATTGTGACACAAAATTTTGGGTAGAGGCATATATTGGCATTCTTGTACTGATTTTAGTATTTAATTGACTAAGTCTTCCGCTTAATTTTATCTTCCGCTATTATTTTAATATTGATCACCTTTTAAATTCAAGTTGTTAAAGGAATTAAAATGAAAGAGTTATAATTTTTATATTTAGTGGCTTGCCTTGCTTCTACGAGTAGGCGCCATCACGACTCCCGAGGGTGGGAAATCGGGGTCGTGACAAGTTGGTATCCGAGCACTAGGTTACATAGGTTTTATAATTCATGGACAAGCTTAGTAGAGTCTGAGGGGTCAGTACAGAGACATCTGTATTTATCCCCGAGAGGTTACAGAGTTAGGAAAACTTTACATTTGTTCTTTCTTACCGTGCGGTTTGGTTTCTCAATGCTAATTGAATTTCTACTCTATTCTTTCACAGATGGCAAGAACACGCGCTTCCTCGTCTATTGATTAGCAACCCGATCCCCCAGCACGAGGGGCAGAGGGCGAGGCCGAGGTTGTGCTAGAGGCCGAGGTAGGGTCAGAGCTCAACCCAAGGAAGCAGCACCCGTAGCGGAGCCTCAGGTTCACTTTGATGATGAGGTTCCGGCCCTAGCAGTTCTGGTGGGTCCAACTCAGGTCTTAGATGGTCTATTACTACCCCAGTTCTCTAGGATGCTCTGGTCCGTCTAGGTGTCCTTATGGAGAGTGTCACCCGGGCAGGTTTACTTTCTATAGCACCAGCCGTCTCTCAGGCTGGAGGAGGAGCCCAGAATCCTGCTACTCGCACTCCGGAGCAGGTAGCTCCCCAGTTTCAGACTCTAGCAGCTCAGCCAGTTGGAGTAGTTCAGTCGGGTGAAGTAGCTCAGACCGGAGATGGAGAAGCTATGTCCTCCGATGCTTTGTGGAGATTGGACAGATTCACCAAACTCTTCAATACTACTTTCAATGGTGCATCTACTGAGGATCCCCAGGATTATCTAGATAGTTGTCACGAGGTTCTTAGGAACATGGGGATAGTTGAGACCAATGAGGTCGATTTTGCTACATTTCGCTTTTCTGGATCCGCCAAGACTTGGTGGAGAGATTATTTCTTGGCTAGGCCAGCCGGATCTCCAATCTTGACCTGGAGAAGTTCATGCAGCTATTTCTAGAGAAGTTTCTCCCTATCACACAGTGAGGGGCCTATCGGAGGCAGTTTGAGCACCTCCAGTAGGGTTCCATGACTGTCACCCAGTATGAGACCAGATTCATCGATTTGGCTTGCCATGCTCTTATCATACTTCCCACTAAGAGGGAGAGAGTGAGGCGGTTTATTGACGGAGTCATTAAGCTGATTCGTCTTCAGATGGCTAGAGAGGCCGGGAGTGAGATATCCTTCTAGGAGGTGGCCAATGTGGCCCGGAGAGTTGAGATGGTTCAATCATAGGGAGTGGTCATGGGGCAGACAAGAGACCCCGTCATTCAAGCAAATTCAGTGGTGCCTCGTCTGGAGGCAGGGATTTGTATGGTAGGGGCCATCCTTCTAGGCCCTTTCAGTCAGCACTCCAGGTTTCTCATGGTGCTTCAGGTGGCCGTAATTCTCAAATGTAGGATTCTGATCAGCAGCCTCATAGTACGCCACCAGCTCCTATCAGTTCACCACTGCTCCAAAGTTTTTAGGGTGGTCATTCAGGTCGCCAGGGTCAGTCTCAATTTCCTTAGCGACAACTCTCAGGTGAATGCTATGAGTGTGGTGAGTATGGTAATATCGGGAGGGCTTATCCGAGGTTGGTGGGTACTCAGTCACAGCAGCAAGGTTCCCGTGGTATGATTCAGGTGCAGGTGTTCTACAAACCGCCCAGACAGCTAGAGGTGGGGGTAGAGGTGCTAGAGATGGAGGTAGAGATGCTAGAAGTGGAGGCCAGCCAGCTGCAGGCCGTCCCAAAGAGGTAGTCCAAAGTGGTGGGGCCCAGCCCCGATGTTATGCTCTTCCAGCCAGGCCTGAGGCTGAGGCTCCCAATGCTGTTATCACAGGTACTGTTATGGTTTATGGCAGAGGTGCTTCAGTTTTATTTGATCTAGGGTCTACCTACTACTATGTGTCATCTTATTTTGCACCGTATTTGGTCATGCCTAGTGATTCCTTGAGTATCCCTATATATGTGTCTACACTGGTGGGTGATTCTATTGTGGTAGATCGAGTCTATTATTCTTGTATTGTGATGATTGGAGGTCTTGAGACTCGTGTAGATTTGTTACTTCTGGACATGGTTGATTTCGATGTTATATTAGGGATGGACTGTTATCACCTTACCATGCTCTCTTGGACTGTCATGCCAAGACTGTGACCTTAGCTTTACCAAATTTGCCTCGTTTAGAGTGGAGAGGGACTCCTGGTCACTCTAACTGTAGTGTTATCTCTTATGTGAAGGCTCGGTGTATGGTCGAGAAGGGGTGTTTGGCCTATTTGGCTTATGTTCGTGATTCTAGTGCCGAGGTCCCTTCTATTGATTCTGTGCCCATTGTTCGGGAGTTTCCTGAGGTTTTTCCTTCAGACCTGCCGGGTATGCCAACCAACAGGGATATTGACTTTTTCACTGACTTGGCTCCGGGCACTCAGCCCATTTCTATCCCGCCGTATCATATGGCCCAGCCTAAATTGAAAGAGTAGAAGGAGCAGTTGCAAGACTTGCTTGAGAAAGGTTTCATTAGACCTAGTGTTTCTCCTTGCGGTGTGCCAGTGTTGTTTGTGGAGAAGAAGGATGGTCAATGAGAATGTGTATTAGTTATCGACAATTGAATAAGGATACAATCAAGAATAAGTATCCGTTGCCGAGGATGATGATTTGTTCGATCAGCTTCAGGGTGCCAAGGTATTTTCAAAGAGTGACTTGAGATCTGGCTACCATCAGTTGAGGATTAGGGCATCCGATGTCCCTAAGACAGCTTTCCGTACTCGGTACGGGCATTATGAGTTCTTGGTGATGTCATTCGGGTTGACAAATGCCCAAGCAACTTTTATGGATTTGATGAACCGAGTGTTCAAGCCTTATTTGGATTCATTTTTGATAGTCTTCATTGACAATATTTTGATAAATTCCCGCAGCCAGGAGGAGCACAAGCAACATCTTAGAGTGGTTCTTCAGACCTTGAGGGATAGTCAGTTGTATGCTAAGTTTTCTATGTGTGAGTTCTAGTTGAGTTTAATTGCATTCCTGGATCATGTTGTATTAGCAGAAGGTATTCAGGTTGATTCGAAGAAGATTGAGGAAGTCAAGAACTGGCCTAGACCAACATCAGCTACAGAGATTCAGAGTTTCTCTAGATTAGAAGGCTACAATCTTCGGTTCATGGAGCGGTTTTCATCTATTACAACCCCAATGATCAGGTTGACCGAGAAGGGTGCCTAGCTCAGATGATCAGATGAGTGTGAGGCGAGCTTTCAGAAGCTCAAGACAGCTCTGACCACGGCACCGGTGTTGGTTTTTCCTATAGGTTCACGGCCTTATACAGTTTATTGTGATGCATCCCGTATTGGACTTGGCGCAGTGTTGATGCAAGATGGCAAGGTCATTGCCTATGCTTTGCGGCAGTTGAATATTTATGAGAAGAACTATCCAGTTCATGATTTGGAGTTGGCATCCATTGTTCACGCATTGAAGATTTTGAGGCATTATCTGTATGGCGTGGCATGTGAGGTGTTCATGGATCATAAGAAACTTCAGTATTTGTTTAGGCAAAATGAGTTGAATTTGATGCAGAGGAGGTTGTTGGAGTTGTTAAAAGACGATGATATCACCATCTTATATCATCTGGGAAAGGCCAATGTGGTGGCCGATGCTTTGTGTAGGAAGTCAGCCGGTATGGGCAGTCTCACTTATATTCCGGTCGGTGAGAGACCGCTTGCTTTGGATATTTAGGCATTGCCAATCAGTTTCGTGAGGCTGGATGTTTCTAAGCCCAGTCGTGTGTTAGCTTTCATAGTCTCTCATTCTTCTTTATTGGAGCGTATCCGTGATCGGCAGTATGATGATCCCAATTTGAGTGTCCTTAAAGACACTGTGCAACACGGAGGTGCCAAGCAGGTCACTTTAGGTGATGATGAAGTCTTGAGATTGAAGGGTCGAGTTTGTATGCCTAATGTGGATGGACTTTTAGAGCTGATTTTAGAGGAGGCCCATAGCTCCCGATACTCTATTCATCCGTGCGCCGCGAAGATGTATCCGGATTTGCGGCTGCATTATTCGTGGGGGAGAATGAAGAAGGATATCATTGCATATGTGGCTCAGTGTTTGAAATGTCAGTAGTTTAAGTACGAGCATCAGAGGCCTGGTGGTTCATTTAAGAGGATTGAGCTTCCAGTGGGAGCGGATCACTATGGATTTTATTGTTGGACTCCCGCAGACTCAGAAGAAGTTCGGCGCATTATGGGTAATTGTTGATAGTATGACCAAGTCAGCACATTTTATTCCTATACAGTCTCCTATTCTTTTGAGAGGTTAGCTGAGATCTATATTCGGGAGATTGTTCGCCTTCATGGTGTGCCCGTGTCTATCATTTCGGACTGAGGTATGTAGTTTACCTCGCGTTACTAGAGAGCAGTTCAGCGAGAGTTGGGCACACAGGTTGAGTTGAGAACAACATTTCATCCCCATATGGATGGGTAGTCCGAGCAGACTATTCAGATTTTGGAGGATATGCTTTGAGCTTGTGTCTTGCGGGATCAGTTTTTGCCTTTAGCGGAGTTTTCCTACAACAACAGCTACTAGTCGAGTATCCAGATGGCTCCTTATGAGACTTTATATGGTAGGCGGTGTCGGTCTCCAGTTGGATGGTTTGAGCCGGGAGAGGCTCGGTTGTTGTGTACGAATCTGGTTCAGGATGCCTTGGACAAGGTCAGGATCATTCAGGATAGGCTTCGTACAGCTCAGTCTAGGCAAAAAAGTTATGCCGACCACAAGGTTCGAGATTTGGATTTCATGGTCGGTGAGAGGGTATTGCTTCGAGTGTCGCCTATGAAGGGCATGATGAGATTTGGGAAGAAGAGGAAGCTTAGCCCTAGGTTCATTGGTCCGTTTGAGATTCTTGATCAAGTGGGAGAGGTGGCTTATAGACTTACATTGCCGCCAAGCTTATCAGCCGTGCATCCAGTGTTTCATGTGTCCATGCTTCGGAAGTATCACGGCGATTCATCCCACATGTTAGATTTCATCATTGTCCAGTTGGACAAGGACTTGTCGTATGAGGAGGAGACGGTGGCTATTCTAGACCGGTAGGTTCGTCAATTGAAGTCAAATAGTTTTTCTTCTGTTCGTGTTCAGCGGAGAGGTCAGCCTACTGAGGCATCGACCTGGGAGTCCGAGTCCAATATGCGGAGCCGTTATTACCATCTTTTCCCCGACTCAGGTACTTCCTTCTTATGTCCGTTCGAGGACGAACGATTGTTTTAGATGTGGAGAATGTTAGGGTCATCACTTGCTTTTAAATTGAATTATGTGTTTTGAGTCCTTTAAAACCTCCTTCAACCTCGCCTCGATTTGCGTGCGCACCGGGCGCATAAGCGGAAAGCTTAAGTGAGAAAATATGTGAAAATTGATAAATTTTGACTATAAATGAATTAATTTGACTTCGGTCAACATTTTGGGTAAATAGACTCGGATCCTTGATGTGACAGTCCCGGAGGGTCCGTAGGAAAATATAGGACTTAGGCGTATGCCCGGAATCAAATTCTGAGGTCCCAAACCCAAGAAATGAATTTTTAAAGAAAATTATTTTTCGAAATTGTTTAAAGGATTTGGAAATGAATTTTTAATCAGAACATGTTGGTATCGGGCCTGTATTTTAATTCCGGCGCTCGGTACAGATCTTATATATGATTTAAGATGATTCTGTGAAATTTGGTGAGAAACGAATGTCATTTGACGTGATTTGGACTTTAAATGAAAAATTTGATGCTTTAAGAAGTTTTAGAATATTTCATTGATTTTGAGGTTTAATTCGTTGTTATTGAAGATAGTTTGGTGATTTGACGGATAAGTTCATATGATTTCATTGAGTTAGAAAGTATGTTTGGTTAGGAGCCCCGAGGGCTCAGGTGTGTTTCGGAAGATTTTGGACTTAGGAAAAAACTGCAGAATTGCTTTTGCAGTGCACAGATCTTTTGTGCATCGCAATCGCATAATAACACTTATGATCACGAAAGGGAAATTGGGATAGGGGTGGATTTGTTCTTCGTGAACACGAAGCCACAGTCGCGAACGAGGAGCACTGGGAGGTTGCTCATCGCGAACGCGACCTGTGTGACGCGAACGTGTAGTGTAAACTGGAGGTGGGCTGGGGACTTGTCTTTCCTTCTATGCGAACGCGAAATCCTTCTATGCGAATGCGTAATGCTGTCCGCGAACACGAAGGTCAAGGAAGCTTACCCTTCGCTAATGCGTAGAGGAAATCGCTATAGCATAAGTCCACTTATTAGCAGCTCTTCGCGATCGCGACAGTGTCCTCGTAAGCGTGATGAACACTGTAGAACACTGTCGCCCAACACTTAAAACAGTAGCCATTACGGGATTTACACCAAAATTCATAACTTCTTCATTTCAACTCCAAATTGGGCGATTTTTGAAAGGATATTTCACCACCAATTCATAGGTATGTAATGTTAGACTCATTTTCTTTAATTTCCATTAACAACCATCAGATTTCTAGGCTTAAATTATGTGATTAAGGGTAGAAAATTAGGGATTTGGGTAGAGTTAGGGCTTTTTATATATTTTTGATTTAGACCTCGTTTTGGGCTCAAATTTTGGAACTAATTATATATTCGGGATCGTGGGTGAATGGGTGATTAGGTTTTGGTCCAAACCTCGCGTTTTGACCAAGCGTGCCCGAAGTCAATTTTTGACTTTTTCGGAAGAATGATTAGAAAGCTATAATTAAGTATTGGAATTGGGTTGTTTAGCATTTATTGATGTTATTAAGTCGATTATGCATAGATACAATTGATTTGGAGCCGAATTCGAAAGGAAAGACGATACTTGAGGATTGAGTTGCTCGTGGAAGTTCGAGGTAAGTGTTCGGTCTAGCCTTAGCTTGAGCGATTAGGAGTTGTGTCCTATTTTCTATTTGTTTCTTGCTGAGTACGACGTATAGGCATGGCGACGAGTGTCTATATGTTGGTGTCGAGCATGACCGTGAGTCTTAAATTTCAATTTGTTATGTTCTTAAATGATACTATGAATGCTTTAATTGATGATTCTCGATATTGAGCAAGGATTGAGGTTTTTTTCTTGGAAAGTACTTATGATTGGGTATTGGTGTTATCTGAGATGAGTAGAAGTTGAGTTAAGAATGGTTATAGCCGATTCTCCCCTGGCCGGGATGTATTTACTTTTACTGTTGAATCCCTTGCGGGGATAGTGTAGTTATTGATGATCCCTTGCCGGGACACTTTGTATGGTTGTTGTTGATATTATACATATGGATTGGGTTGCACACCACAATAATACTATATATGGGCTGGGTTGCACGCCGCAACAATAGTAAATATAGATCGGGTTGCACGCCGCAACAATGCTATATTGGAATGGGTTGCACGCCCCAATAATACTATATATTGGATCAGGCACGCTACAACAAATGTTATATTGGATTGGGTTGCACGCCGCAACAGAGTGAAATGTTATATTGGATCGGGTTGCGCGTCGCAACAATATTATTATTATTTGGTTATAGATTCTTAGCTGTTCTCTCATATCTCTCTTTAATTCCTGCTGGATTTGACATTTTCCCCATAGCATGTACCCCCTCCTCTTTAAATTTTTTATTTCTGTTATTTTTCATTGTATATTATATAACTACACGGTTTATCTGGAGTCTGGTCCTAGCCTCATCAATACCTCGCCGGGGTTAGGCAAGGTACTTACCAGCACATGGGGTCGGTTGTGCTGATACTATACTCCGCACTATGTGTAGATACCATAGCAGCATTTGGGCAGTAGCACTTGGGGATCCGGCCTTCAGTCGAGCGAGAGAGCCTGAGGTAGTCCTGCAGGCATCTGCAGGCCCGACGTTCTCTTCTACCTATTTATATGCTCTATTTTCACTTGTTTCCGAGACAGACTGTATTTCCTTTTTCAGACATTGTATGTAGCACTCATAGACTGTCCGTGGATATTGTGACACCAGTTTCTGGGTAGAGGCATATATTGACATTCTTGTACTGATTTTAGTATTTAATTGACTAAGTCTTCCGTTTGATTTCATCTTCTGCTATTATTTTAATGTTGATCACCTGTTAAATTCATGTTGTTAAAAAAGGAATTAAAATGAAAGAGTTAGAATTTCTATATTTCGTGGCTTGCCTAGCTTCAATGAGTAGGTGCCATCACGACTCCCGAGGGTAGGAATTCTAGGTCGTGACAATTTCATTCTCCGAAATTATCGGGTTGATGCTTAGAGAAGGTAGGACTCTAGCATCCAAGATCAACTTAGTTATTGTGGATGAAAACCAAAACTTTTTCTTATATTGACTTAAAACGGCACACCCTGATATTCTCATTAATCAAATTACCCACATTAAGATTCATTTTTGAGCGAATGACATAAATAATGGAAAATCTGTTCATAAAGATGTTAGTACTGTTGGTATTTGTGATTTAGACCTCGTTTTGGGGCCAAATTTTAGAATTAATTATATATTCGGGCTCGTGGGTGAATAGGTGATCGAGTTTTGGTTCGAACCTCGTATTTTGACCAAGCGGGCCTGGGGTCAATTTTTGACTTTTTGGGAAGAATGATTAGAAAGCTATAATTAAGTATTAGGTTTGGATTGTTTAGCATTTATTGATGTTATTAGTCGATTATGTATAGATACAACTGATTTGCAGCCGAATTCCAAAGAAAAGGAGTTATTTGAGGATTGAGTTGGCCGTGGAAATTCGAGGTAAGTGTTCAGTCTAACCTTAGCTTGAGGGATTAGGAGTTGTATCCTATTTGCTATTTGTTTCTTGTTGAGTACGATGTATAGGCATGGTGACAAGTATCTATACGTTGGTGTCGAGCATGACCGTGAATCTTAAATTGCAATTTGTTATGTTCTTAAATGATACTACGTATGCTTTAATTGATGATTCTCGATATTGAGCAAGGATTGAGTTTGTTTTCATGGAAAGTACTTATGATTGGGTATTGGTGTTATCTGAGATGAGTAGAAGTTGAGTTAAGAATGCTTATAGCTGATTCTCCCCTGGCCGGGACGTATTTACTTTTACTGTTTAATTCCTTGCGGGGATAGTGTAGTTATTGATGATCCCTTGCCGGGACACTTGGTATGGTTGTTGTTGATATTATACATATGGATTGGGTTTCATGTCGCAACAATACTATATATGAATCGTGTTGCGCGCCGTAACAATATTAAATATCGATCGGGTTGCACACTGCAATAATGCTATATTGGATTGGGTTGCACGTCAAAACAATACTATATATTGGATCGGGTTGCACACCACAACAAATATTATATTCGATCGATTTGCATGCCGCAATAGTGTTAAATGTTATATTGGACTGGGTTACGCGCCGCAACACTATTATTATTGTTTGGTTGTAGATTCTGAGTTGTTCTCTCATATCTCTCTTTAATTCCTGCTAGATTTGACATTTTCCCCATAACATGTACCCCTTCCCATTTAAATTGTTTCTTTCTGTTATTTTTCCTTGTACTGCACAGGTTTATCTAGAGTCTGGTCCTAGCCTCATCACTATCTCACCGGGTTAGGCCAGGCACTTACCAGCACATGGGGACGGTTGTGCAGATGCTACACTCTGCACTATGTGTAGATACCGGAACATCATTTGGGCAGTAGCACTTAGGGAGCCAGCCTTCAGTCGAGCCAGAGAGCCCGAGGTAGTCCTGCAGGCGTCTGCAGGCCCGACGTTCTCTTCTACCTATTTTTATGCTCTATTTTCACTTATTTCCGAGACAGAATGTATTTCCTTTTTCAGACATTGTATGTAGCACTCATAGATTATCCGTCGATATTGTGACACCAGTTTCTGGGTAGAGGCATATATTGACATTCTTGTACTGATTTTAGTATTTAATTGACTAAGTCTTCCGTTTGATTTCATCTTCCGCTATTATTTTAATGTTGATCCCCTGTTAAATTCATATTGTTAAAAAGGAATTAAAATGAAAGATTTAGAATTTCTATATTTCGTGGCTTGCCTAGCTTCAATGAGTAGGCGCCATCACGACTCCCGAGGGTGGGAAATCTAGGTCGTGACCATTTCATTCTCCAAAATTGTCAGGTTGATGCTCAGAGCAGGTAGGACTCCAGCATCCAAGATCAACTTAGTTATTGTGGATGAAAACCACAACTTCTTCTTCTATTGACTTAAAACGGCACACCCTGATATTCTCATTAATCAAATTACCCACATTACGATTCATTTTTGAGCAAATGACATAAATAATGGAAAATCTGTTCATAAAGATGTTAGTGTTGTTGGTATTTGGGACCAATCGACTACTAACAAAATTTAGAATTGTTCTTGACTTATAGTAGATGTTAATACCCGATCGGTTGTATTGAGAATTTAAGCTCCATTCATAGGTGTAAGGTATTGAAAAACTTTATATTTTATGTATCGACTTGCGTGTATGGTTAAATTTAGGTACCAGATAATTCGGAGTTGAACTGGAAGAATGAATCTAGTCTTGGAAGCTTAAGCGGTGAGACTTTGACCGGAATTTGACTTTTGTATAAACGACTATGGAATGAGTTTTGGATTATGTCATCAGCTTTGTATGGTGATTTTGAATTTAGGCGTGAGTTCGGATTCAGATTTGGAGGTCCGTGGGGTAAATTGAGGCATTTCGACGAAAGTTGGAAAAGTTAATGTTTGGAAGAGGGAGAAGTTTGACCCATAGTTGACTTTTGTGATATCAGGGTTGAAATGAAATTTCAAGAGTTGGAATAGCTCTGTCTCGTCATTTGGGACTTGCCTATAAAATTTGGTGTCGTTTGGAGTTAATTTGATATGGTTCCGACGCTTGGCTGCAATTCTAAAGGTTCTTGAAGTTCATGGTAATTTTCATGCGTTTTGGCATCTAATTCGTTATTCTAGAGGTTATTTTTGTATTCCAATCGTGCGAGCGAGTTCGCGGTATATGTTCAAACTTACGTGGGTGTTTGTTTTAGAACGTGGGGGGCTCAAGTGAGTTTTGTATTAGCTTCAAATTATTTTGTTAACTTTTTGTATGCTAGTTCTGGTTTTTGTCGCATTTGCGAGGTCTTGGTTGCAAACGCGACTACCACAATTGCAAGGTAGCCATCACAATTACAAAACTGGGCTACTAGGGATGGGGTCATGTTGGCGAAGCCTTCAGAGTTCGCATTTGCAAAATCCCTATCGCATTTGTGATGAAGGCAAGATTGTTCCTTGTTTCGCTTTTGCAAAGAAGTCTTTGCATTTGCGGGTTCGCATTTGCGAACCCAGAGTCGCAAATGCAACATCTGCAACATGCTAAAAGCTGGGCTCCTTGAATCTTAACTTTATTTTTATCACATTTTGAACCCTAGGTCCGAGAGTAGGCAATTTTTAGAGAAGATTTTCATACCAAATCATTGGTTTAGTATCTCTAATCAATTTTCAACTATATTTTGTGATTATATCTTATGTTTAACATCAAATTCATGAGAATCTAAAGGAAAATTTTTGGAAAATTGTAAAAATTTTCGAAAATGAAAAATGATGATTTGAAGGACGAATTGATATCAGAACTTGATAATTTTTTTATGGTTGAACACATACTGGAATGGGTGTTCAAGTTTAGCAAATTTTGTCGGGTCTCGAGGTGCGGGCCAGGGGATTTGAATTTTGTTGACTTTTTGTAAACTGTGTAAGGATCATAACTTTGTTAATTGAAATTGTTTTCTCTTGCATTGTTTGATATATTTAAGTCGTCTTTGGCTAGATTGGGCTGAGCAATGGTGAATTGGCAAAGGAAAGGCTAAATTGAGTATTGAGTTGGCCGAATTGAGGTATGTATCTTGCGTAACCTTGTATTGGAGATTTCCCCTTGGGATTTGAGTCTCCTATGTTGATTGTAGTTCGTGTACGCAAGGTGACGAGTGCGTACTCAGACTTATTTGTGGAAAGTTGGCCTTTAGGGTTCTTAGGTCCTTATACTCACTGTGTATGAAGTTGTTCGTGATACATTTGAGTTCCTATTTACAGGTTTAACTTCTACACGCTTTAATTAGAACTAATTGCGTTAGGATTCACTCGTATTGCCTATTGACTCTTATTTGACTTAACTAAAGATTTTGCCTCTTCTATTGCAGTGCTATCTTTTCACAACTGCTTATTTTTAATTGAAATTATTATTATCTTATCCTATAATTGTTTAGTCTTAAATGGGAGTCATGGTTATCTTTTGATGCTTACCATTATTTGAATTGTTGTATATCCTTCGAAATTGCTCAACCTTAAAAGAAGTTTAGATAATTTATATCTTAGTTGACTTGACTTTATTTGGAATTATTTGACTCGTGATGGCTTCCTTATTGTTGACTTGTATATTGTGGGATCATTGCTACATATTAGTTTTCCCTTCTTGAATTGTCCCCTTTATGATTCTTTATTGTGGTTATTTCTTGTAAATTGGTTCTATTATTTCTTTGTGATTTAATGTTCTTGAGTTGATTTACTCGCCGTACTTTGTATTATTGTCATTTCTGCTGTTGTACTTGTTGTGGTTATGTGCGAGGTGTCGTACCGTACTGTAACATTTATCTTTGTTGGTTGTGATGCATATTTACTTTGGGACTACGAAACGGTATTCCGGTAGATCCCCCTGAACATTTACTTTTGGACTACGAGACGATATCTCGGTGGATCCCCTATTGTTATCAATGTGTTATGATCTGTTTCTTTCCATTGATTCTATTCCTTTGTAAACATTCGACGTGCTGTTCATTCTTTTCCTTAGGCTTACTAGCCAGTCTGAACTATGTTAGGACACTTGCACAATCATACACGTAGCTAAGCACCCTTATCAGATAAGAGGTTCCTTGATATTGTTGAGTATATATGCACACCATTTTTTACTTTCCCTCTATGTGAGAGTGGCTCTTCTTGGCACACGAGTTATCAACAAGATTATGAGGTGTGATGAGGGAACATGATGCCAAGTTTTAGGGTTCAGGTATTGAGACCCATATTTTATGATTATGAGAAGAGGTATCACATGGTGACTTATATTTGGAGGTTATTTAATTGTAAAGATTATATTCGAAAGGTATTTATTTTGAAAGAACTATGTTTAAAAGTTATTTATTTGAAGGAAGTATATTTCAAAATACTTTTATTGGGAAGGATTATATTCAAAATATTTCTATTTGAAAACTTATGGGTGAAAGATTTATATTTGAAGGATTTGACTCATTGATTGGAGTTTGTTGGCTAAGGCCCGATGTAGGAACCACCGTAGTTGCTAAGTTATTACTTATCCTTGCTGTATCTATATTTTTCAGATTTGGGTTGTGTTTTCTTTCATCTTTCTGTGTTATTATTATGGTTCCGCTATTGCTTGCTGCTTCCTTCTTATTTGCAAATTTCTGTATCGTTAATTATATTGCGTAATCTTTATGTAGAATTCATACACTGTTGTTCCTATACTAATACTTGTTCAGTTTATTAGACCAGTGGGTACCTTAACTGTTCCTCGTCATTACTCTACCGAGGTTAGTCTTGATACTTACTGGGCACCATTGTGGTGTGCTTATACTACACTTCTATAATTTTTTTTTACCGACCCAGGTATTGATCGTTAGTAGCTGTGCAGATTATCGCTAAGGAGAATCAAGCTAACCCTGCTGCCATGTTCGCAGGCTTCAGAGTCACCTTCCTATTTTGTATTCACACTGTTGTATTTATTTCCGAACAATTGTATTTAGAAGTTGTAGCAAACTCTGTAGAGCTTATGACTTGTACTACTGATTTTGGAAAATTGTGAATTTTGTAAAGATTTCTATATCAAGACTGTTAGATTTTATTTATCATTGTTGTTATTCAGTAAATATTAGACTTACCTAGTCCCTAGGACTAGGTTCCATCATGATACCCAACGGAGGAGAAATTGGGCCGTGACAGCAACCAAAAATTCACTACAGGCCGTGATGATGCCCAAAGTCGCCGGTAGGCAAGCCAACGCTTAATTATTCATTTTATTATTATTAAAATCATGAATATTGTTTAGATAGAGAGGTTAGTGCATTAAAATAAATCGTAGTTACGTACAATTTAATTAAAAATAATAAGTAAAAGTGTATCAATGTAAAACAATCCATAACAATTCTAGAACGCCCACAAAACCCGGTGTCACAAGTGCATGAGCATCTACTAGAAGGTACAATAACAATACAACATCTATCGGGAATACAAGTTAGACAGAAAAATGTAAACAATTCTGATGGAGACATTGTATGCTGCTGATCGTAACATGGGATGCAGTTCATCGTGAAGTCCCCACAATAGCCGCTCCTTTACGCCCAAAAGACCACCAAAAATATATACCCGCACAATAAGTGTAGAAGTACAGTATGAGTACGTAAATCAACGCTTATCCAGTAAGTATCTAGCTTAACCCTGGAGAAGTAGTAACGAGGGGTCGACATGGATACATAATAGTGGTCTAATAAATCAAGTACAGTAGAAAGTAAAAAAGTATGAAGCATGGTAAATAAACAGTGTAAGAAAATATAAGTACGTGGTACGATCCTCCTCTAAATGGTAAACACTAGCTCTAAATTATCGGATACCTGCTCAACCGGAGTATATATATATATATATAGTGGTCCCCACCAGATAGGTCGTCACAACTTAATCCAGGAAAACTCATGGATTGGCTTTTTGTCAAATATTATCCACGATTTTGCCGAGGCGAATGACTCGATCCCATAAGTGTATTTCATAAAGTTGCCTAGGAGAATGACCCGATCCCATAGGAGTGTTTTATAGAAATTCTAAGGCGAATGACCCGATTCAATAAGAATGTTATACATGATACTACCAAGGTGAATGACCCGATCCCATAAGAATATGTTACTGCCGAGGAGAACGGCCCGATCCCATTAGAATAAGAAGCTTTAACGGTTCCTTGACCCCACACACAAATATACGTATAAGTTATGAAATTGAAAGATGCTTTTTGATGAAAACGCACAACGCGAGATAAATTCATAAGTGAAGCACAATTATTCCATAGTTAATCAAGCAGCGTGTCGAATCTCTTACAACAGCGAGTCCATCACTCTACAAAAGCCTAGTCTCAGGTCGTTACGCGAAATCAAGTAATTAAGCAAGCAAAAATAATTCAACTAGTGAAATAAAGCACGGTGTGAATCCAAGTATACCCGAATATAATCAGGAATTCTAGCATGCGCATGGACACTCGTCACCTTATACATGCGCAACTCCATAACATGTAGCATATAACAAGAATAACATCTACGGTGTTACTGACCCAACTTCTTACGATTTACTCTCGAATTGCCTCCTAAATAATAATAGCTCCTTTTAAATACATAACAGACCTCAAACAACACTCATCCCAAGTGACCCAAATCACGAGACCACATTGTCTCAACATCCATAAGTCATTTTATACCCTCTTCATGCACTCAATAGTATCTCCAATTGATACGCTGCATTGATTAGATCTTCTACGAATTTGAAGTTATTTCTCCCACTTCTCTAATAGTGCACTGCAGACCCAATGATAACATAGAATACTCCAAGTACCCTTGGCACTCTACTGCAAAACCCACTCTTCAACCACATAATGAACACAAACAATCCTTAAGCACAACACCTTAAATCTTAAATCCACTAGGACCATTATTGATATTCGCCCACTCTAATCCAGTCTCGATTAATTAACCAAATAACTAGTGCTTCGTTAGAACACGTGCACTCCCATGAAGCAACCAGATGAATCCTCTTCCTTGCCTATCACATCCATAAAAGCATAACTTTTGAGCCATCCTCAGCACCTGCACACGAATCAATAAGGCGAAATAAAACACATACACATCAAACTTCCTTATCCAAAATTTCTCGTCCTCTTGGTCATAACTAATCCATCAATGCATCAATAACCTGAAACTATATAGACACACGACCACGTGACTCATTTTTAGTCAGTGGGCTCCCTCACTTATCTTTACACTACTATCACAGAGATCCAAACCCCCACAAGGACCACTTCTTCCTAGTTACCATGATCTCATACCGTTGCTCAGCTAAATTCCTCATAAGTTCTTGTTGGAATAATCGTAACACATCTCAAATTATCCACCAAAATCATAAACTCAACCTCCTAACCATTGTATCATCTTCTTCAAGCGATCCAAGCTCACCTCACAGTGCATTCATCCCGTGTTGGGTAGAAAGTAGAACTCTTCATAGGAAGCTCGACAAACTTCATTACTATAGTTGCATCCATTATGAAATTAACTAACCTCCCTGGTCCGCACTGATCATCATCCGTAAGAATCCCTTCATTCATTAACATCACCCGAAGGTCCAACAATATGTTATCAAGCCCTTCTTGCCACATTCAAAATTTCCTAGGTTGATCATCTCCTTCGAGCCATCAACACTAGAAAAACCGATTTGGTCCAGAAGTCATAGCACACAACCATTTTGGATAACTTTCTCTTAGGTTCCATCTTACTACATCGTGCCCAGAGGCAAACAAATGAAGACGAACATGCTGATGAGCCTCAATGAATTCAATCAAAGTCGACGACATGTGATATTAACAAGAGTTCCACAAAATTCGTAGATATCAAATCTCGATTGTAGGCAATACCGACATTGGGCTAAAACGGCAGAGTAATCCTCCATAATGCGACGATAATGGTCCGCCCGCATTCGTAGGGAATAGTATCCTATGCCGCATCCGTGGAATCTTCACAACTCATTGATGACTAATTGATAACAAGCACTCCACACCATATAAGAATGAGTAGGTAGGGAAGAAAGGCATAAACTATAATGGAATCAAACACACAACGAGGATTCAAGTAGGGAAGTGCTCCTAACAGCCTTGTAGCCTCTCGAAGATAAATGCAGACATCTCTGTACCAATCCGCAAGACTCTACTAGACTTGCGTATGACTCATGAGACCTAAGTGAGCCTAACAAACACTAAGATACCAAGTTGTCACGACCCAAAATACACAATAGGCCGTGGTGACGCCCAACGTCGCCGTTAGGAAAGCCAATGCTTAATTATTCATTTTATTATTTTAAAATCATGAATCTTATTTAGATAGAGAGGTCAGTGCATTAAAATAAATCATAGTTACATACAATTTAATTAAAAATAATAAGTAAAAGTGTATCAATGTAAAATAATTCATAACAATTCTAGGAAACCCTCAAAACCCGAAATCACAAGTGCATGATCATCTACTAGAAGGTACAATAACAATACAACATCAATCTAGAATACAAGTTAGATAGGAAAATGTAAATAGTTCTGACGGAGACTTTATATGCTGCGGATCGTAACTGTCACAACCCTAAAATCGACCTGGCCGTGATGGCGTCTATCGTGAAACTAGGCCAACCGACACAAATCTCAAATCACACTAGTATTTCATAAAAGACATTTTAAGCCATCAATTCATAGCATATAATAACATGGGTTTAAATAACATGTGTGGAAAAATAATACGAGCCCGACATCGGGGTGTCACAAGTCACAAGCAACTACAAGGTCTATCTAAATACTATAAAGACTATCATAGTCTGGAAATAAAGATACTAAAAATAGTCTGAGGAAGATAAGAAGGAGAAGTGCAAGGCTGCGAACGCCATGCAACAACCTTTTCGACTCCGAAAAGACCCACTAGATGTACGATTAGCGCTCTCTATCACGGCCCGCAACTCCTGGATTTGCACACAAGGTGCATGTAATAATGTGATTACGTCAACTCAGTAAGCAATAAATGTAAATGAAAATAGAGCAGTAAGAAATTAGATAATTCCACGTCATAGCACTACTGTATGCACAGTATGTTTCCAAAATAGTATAGAAACCATTTAACTCATTTAAAACTCCGAGTTCAGTGAAAAATTCTTTAAAAGATGTCTTTCTAACAATTTCAACAGAGAAAACAATGAAGTTTAGAGTAAAAATGATGAGGTCATAAATAGCCCCTTGGGCATGAAATGTATCATAAACTGCCCCTCAGGCATAATATCAACAGAACCATTCCCTCGGGCTACCTCACTATCACTTGTAATCATGTAAGGCCCCGTGAAATCCCTACTCGAAAACTCGAATCCCGTGGTGCCAAGTTAGGATCATGTGTTAGCAATTAAAAAGTCAAGAATAAGTTTCCAAAAAAATGCAAGAAATGCGGTCCAGAATGCGGCCGCAAAATAGGTATGCGAACCGTATATCTACCGCGGAGTTAGCCAGAATGTTGGTTAAAATTGAAGTCAGCTATGCGGTAGAAAATTCGGTCGCATAATTAAAATGTGGACCGCATAGTCGTCGCATATTTTCCTTTGAATTTTGTGAAGGTCAGTTCAGCGGTGCACTTTGCGACCGTAGAATGTGAATGCGGATCGCATTTCTACTGTAGACTCAGTCATAGTGTCCAGTTTCTGGGGAGTATTTTGCGGTCCATTATGCGGACCACATGTTTACTCTGTGATTGCAAATGCGATCGCATATTTGACTCGGGGCTCCAATTTTTTAATTTTTAACCCAACCTCCCTATCGATATATTCGGTGTTATAGCCCATTTTAAGCATTCTTCTGAGCATTTCTAGAGGGAGAGAGAGGGGTTTTAGATAGGAAAAGTCTCCCCATCAAATTACTCCATAAGATATGGCTAATTCTTGAAGGAAATCAAGTGAAGACCCCTAGACCTTCTTCTCAAGAGGTAAGACTTCATCACCCCAACTCTTATTTTTTTTTTATTCTCAGATATAAGGGATCACTAGTGAGGTGATTCATGGGTATAACGATGGATTCCTTACATGCATACCAAACCTTAGAGTAGTGGGGGTGGTGAATTAAAGAGGGGTACAAAATGATATAAATTGCTCTCAAAAAGGGGCCTAAGATCACATTGCACCTCTAGGGTTTGTCAATATGCTTGAACCAAGCTAGAGTCTCAATCTCATCTCTAATTCTCGATTTAATTTGTAATTCTTACTCAATAGATCGAAGTGCTAAGAGTTCCGGAAATTTGTAAAAGAGTAAGGAAAGCTTTATTAAGGTATGTATGGCTAAAAACCCCTTTTATTAGAAATTGAACTCCGTTGTCATTTACGAAAGTTTGGTAAGAGTTGAATTGGTTAGTATATTGATTGTTATTACGCATTAATTGATTTGCAATTATCTATACATATTCGTGAAGGATGTGCCTCAATGTGAATAATGTACCATTCTTGATAATTAGATAAGGATGAAAAAGTACAGTTATGTGTTGAAATACTTGGGCTATAAGCCAACATCGAAATAAAGAATTATTCATGCTAGCTATGTGCTCACTTACCTGAGATTTTAACTTGAATTATCTTTGATATATGTGTCTATGATCTCAACTTGTAAAATGAATATTGAAAAGGGAAAACGATGTGATGATGATGGCCATGAGTTCCCAGAAATTGTTATGATATGTGTGGAATAAAGATTTGGAGGTGTTGACTAATGAGAATGGAGTAATGCCTAGGCGAGGCGACCTAGCCAATCGGGTCTTGATCGGACACCATGCTGCACACATGGTGGTAATGTGCTGATATTGAATTCCGTATAAGGGGAAATAAAATATTGATTGAGAGTTATGCCTCCAATGAGGTGACCTAGCCAGTCGGATCATGATCGGACTCCGCTCAAGATGGTGGTGGTATTGAGAACAGTGGTGAACATGTGACGGAAATGCCCTAATCTAAGTTTTGGAAATTGTATGAAAGGTTATATGAATTATATCTTTGATATACCCATGTTATTTACTTGTACCTGTTTGACAGTTCTTTCAAATAAAATGGTGTTTAGTTATACATACCAGTATAATTCAAATGTACTGACGTCCCTTTTGCCGGGGGCGCTACATTCGTGTTATGATTGTAGGTGGCTCCATAGCGGATAGTGTCGATCGTGTGTAGCGGAGCATTTTTCTACTCGAAGTGTCGGTGAGCCCCTTTTTCTTTCATGGGGCTATGTGGTGTATCTTTTGTTATTACAGCTTTCCACTCTTGAGGTATAGCTGGGGCCTTGTTGCCGGCATAGTTATGCTTATCTGTTGTATCCTTAGAGGCTCCACAGACACTAGTGTGGGTTATGTACGGGTGTTCGGGAAGTCCACTATCTATGTTGTAATCCTAAACTTGTGATTTCCATAAACTGTAACTCTAATAGTATCCTTGAAGTTAGCTTATGTACGGTAAATCTTTGTGATATGAAATGAACCAATGATGTTGTATGCACCATGTATTCTCGTCTAAATTAATTAAAGGCATGGGTTCCGTATTCATATTGATTTGGGGTAGAAATTGTTCGGCAAGGCTTGCTCAGTCGGGTTCACTTGATTGAGCGCTGGTCGCGCCTCCCGAGGTCTGGGCATGACAAACTTGGTATCAGAGCCTAAGGTTTTAAAGTATCCTAGGATGTCTCGGAGCCGTATCGAGTAGAGTCCTTCTTATCGGTGTGTTGTCGACCACATCTATAAGTTGGAGGCTATTCAGACATTTAGGAATAACACCCTTCTTTGATATTCTGTATTGTACAGTGAAACTGTTTACTTCCTAATCGGTGTATTGTTCAATCTTTTAGTAAATGGCACCTAAGAAGAAGGCGAGAATCAGCCAAGAAGCCAATACCACCCCAGGAGTGGCTGATTCACTGATTGATGTTGCGGGTGAGGGTAGCCGCCCTGCTATTACTCTGCCGGATCCTTCTGTTCTAAAACGAACTACCTTAGTTCCTACAACTACTGAAGGTACCACTATCTCTCCCGTTGATGCTCCTGCACTGCCTCCAGTCCCAACTTCCGGTTCTAGTGTTTCTAATGGGGATCTTAGGGGAGCTATTCAAATGTTGACTCAGTTGGTGGCCTCTCAGGCCCAGAGGTCAAATGTTGCACCCAGTTCATCCAGCTCAGCCCTCCAGTCCAGCAGCTGCCACATCTTCAGCCCCCTCTCCAACTCGAGGTGCCCCAGCACCCGCAGAGCGTGGTGCAGCTAGGGGTGGTGCACAGCTGATTCTATGCTATGAGTGGTCGCCAGACTGCAGAGGCTTCTCCAGATGTTGTTACAGGCATTCTGACTGTCCAATCTCATGATGTGTATGCACTTATTGACCCTGGTTCCACCTTATCCTATGTTACCCCGTTTGTTTCTATGAGATTTGGGATAGAACCGGAGCAGCTTCATGAGCCATTCTTGGTATCTACCCCAATTGGTGAGTCAATTTTGGCTGCTCGAGTTTATAGAGGTTGTGTTGTTATGGTGCATGGTAGGGATACCATGGCCGATCTTATCGAGTTGGGAATGATGGATTTCGATGTAATAATGGGAATGGATTGGCTTTACTCATGCTTTGCCAAACTTGATTGTAGGACTAGAACTATTAGGCTTGAATTTCCTAATGATCCCGTCATTGAATGGAAGGGAGATAATGTAGTGCCTAGAGGTCGGTTTATTTCCTACCTTAAGGCCGCGAAGATGATCAAGAAGGGGTGTATCTATCATCTAGTTTGAGTTACGGACATCAATGCCGAGGCACCTAGCCTTGATTCTGTACCAGTTGTGAACGAATTTCCAAATGTCTTTCCAGATGAGCTCCGTGGGATTCCACCAGACAGGGAAATTGATTTTGGGATCGACGTGATGCCAGGCACACAGCCTATATCGATTCCACCTTACAGGATGGCACCGGCAGAATTGAAAGAACTAAAGGAGAAATTGAAGGATTTGTTAGAGAAGGGTTTCATACGGCTAAGTGTGTCACCATGGGGCATACCGGTCTTGTTTGTAAGAAAGAAGGATGGATCGCTGCGGATGTGTATTGACTACCGGCAACTCAACAAAGTCACAATCAAGAACAAATATCCCCTGCTAAGGATAAATGACTTATTTGATCAATTGCAAGGTGCTATGTGTTTCTCAATGATCGACTTGTGGTCCGGGTATCATCAATTGAAGATAAGGGAACAAGACATTCCAAAAACAGCTTTCAGGACACGTTATGGGCACTTTGAATTTATGGTGATGTCTTTTGGGCTAACAAACGCCCCGGCTGCTTTCATGGATCTTATGAATTGAGTCTTCAATCCCTTTCTAGACTCTTTTGTGATAGTTTTCATTGACGACATTCTGGTATATTCCTGAAGTCGGGAGGACCATGCTGACCATCTCAGGGCAGTCTTGCAGACTCTTCAGCAATATCAATTGTATGCGAAATTTTCAAAATTTGAATTTTGGCTTGAATCTGTCGTATTCTTGGGTCATGTCGTTTCTAGGGAAGGAATTATGGTTGACCCTCAGAAGATTGCGGCATTGAAGAATTGGCCTAGACCTACCACTCCAACCGATATCCGCAGTTTCTTGGGATTAGCTGGGTGCTACAGGAGGTTTGTGGAGGGGTTTTCTACTCTTGCCTCTCCGTTGACTAAATTGACGCAGAAAATAGTTAAATTTCAATGGTCTGATGCTTGTGAAAAAAGTTTCCAAGAATTGAAATCAAGGTTGACAACAACACCGGTATTAGCCCTACCAGAGGGTACAGAGGGACTTGTGGTGTATTGCGATGCTTCAAGAGTCGGGCTCGGGTGTGTGTTGATGCAACAGAGCAAGGTTATAGTCTACGCCTCTAGGGAACTCAAGAATCATGAGAAGGACTATCCAACCCATGACATAGAGCTAGCAACTGTGGTGTTTGCATTAAAGATTTGGCGACATTATTTGTATGGGGTCCATGTGGACGTATTTACAGACCATAAGAGCCTTCAATATATCTTCAAGTAGAAGGAGCTGAACCTGAGACAAAGAAGGTGGCTAGAGTTACTCAAAGACTATGATATTGATATTCTCTACCACCCGGGAAAGGCTAATGTTGTGGCAGATGCGCTTAGTCAAAAATCTATGGGGAGTTTGGCTCATTTGGGGGCCTATCAGAGACCGTTAGCTAGGGAGGTTCACCAGCTAGCTAATTTTGGAGTTCGTCTTGCAGACTCTGATGAAGGAAAGGTAATTATACAGAATAGGGCTGAATCATCGCTTGTGGTAGAGGTAAAAGAAAAGCAATTCAATGATCCATTGCTAGCACAACTGAAAGAAGGGATTCACAAACATAAGACCACAGTTTTCTCCTTGGGCATGAATGATGGTACCCTAAGGTACCAAGACCGCCTGTGTGTTCCTGATATCGACAGTCTTCAGGAAAGGGTCATGGCAGAAGCTCACACATCCAGGTATTCTATGCACCCAGGTTCTACAAAAATATATCATGATATCAAGGAAATTTATTGGTGGAACAACATGAAGAGGGATGTGGCGGATTTTGTGGCAAAATGTCTGAATTGTCAACAGGTGAAGGCCGAACATCAAAGGCCCGGTGGATTGACACAATGCATAGACATTCCAATGTGGAAGTGGGAGATGATTAACATGGATTTTGTGTTAGGGTTGCCGCGCACTATGCACAAGTTCGACTCAATTTGGGTAATCGTGGATCGACTCACGAAATCAGCGTACTTCGTGCTAGTTAAATCTACCAACACAACAGAACAATATGCTCAGTTGTATATCAAAGAAATAGTCAGGTTGCATGGCACTCTAGTCTCAATCATTTCAGAACGAGGGGCTCAATTCGCAGCTAACTTTTGGAAGACGTTTCAGCAGGGTTTGGGTACGCAAGTAACCCTTAGCACAACTTTTCGTCCACAAACCGATGGGCAAGCAGAGCGGACTATTTAGATGGTTGAAGACATGTTGTGTGCTTGTACTATTGACTTCAAGGGGAGTTGGGATGATCATTTTCCACTCATAGAATTTGCTTACAACAACAGCTCCCACGCTAGTATTCAAATGGCACCGTTCGAAGCATTGTATGGTAGGAGATGTTGGTCTCCCATTGGATGGTTCGAGGTTGGATAAGCGAAATTGATAGGGCCGGACCTCGTGCACCAGGCCATGGAGAAAGTCAAGCTTATTAAATAAAGGTTGAAAACTGCTCAAAGTCGCCAAAAATCCTACTCGGATGTGCATCGCAGAGTTTTGGAGTTTAAAGAAGACGATTGGGTATTCTTGAAAGTTTCCGCTATGAAGGGTATCATGCGATTTGGAAAGAAGGGAAAATTAAGTCCAAGGTATGTCGGTCCATACAGAATCATTCATAAAGTTGGTCAGGTGGCATACAACTCGAGCTGCCACCCGAGATGTCATTGGTATACCCGGTCTTCTATGTGTCTATGTTAAGGAAGGTAGTAGGGGATCTGTCCACCATTGTGCCAATTGAGACTATTGAGGTAAATGAAGAGCTATCATATGATGGGGTCCCAGTTTCCATTCTTGATAGGCAAGTTCGAAAATTGAGAAATAAGGAAATTGCATCTGTGAAAGTATTATGGCGGAACCAACACGTTGAGGGAGCTACTTGGGAAGTCGAGGATGAAATGAAGAAGAAGTATCCACACTTGTTTGAATAATAATGTAATAACTTTTATGCATTTAGCCCCTTCGAAACCGTATTTGTTGGCTGGACTTATGTAAAGCCGTCCTCTTTTTGGTAATATGGTTCCCTATATGGCCATGGTTGATATTGTGCTAGTTATACTATGCTTATGAATATGTTTATGCTGTTATGGTATATTTCTGGGGCTCTCTGACAGGTAGGTAAGGCCTAGATACAAAGGAAACTCTGGCAAAATTTTCGAAAATCTAGGGAGTTAGCTAAATTTGGGGACTTTCAACCTATTTTGGGTTGTGAAGAGGAGAAGATTGCACTAAGACTGTTAATAAGTTAACCTTGATCCTCATTTGAGGACGAATGATCTTAAGTGGGGGAGGATGTAAGGCCCCGTAAAATCCCTACACGAAAACCCGGATACCGTGGTGCCAAGTTAGGAGCATGTGTTAGCAATTAAAAAGTCAAGAATAAGTTTCCAGAAAAATGCAAGAAATGCGGTCCAAAATGCGGCCGCGAATCAGGTATGCGGACCACATATCTGCCGTGGAGTTATTCAGAATTTTGGTTAAAATTGAAGTCAGCTATGCAGTCGAAAATGTGGTCGCATAATCAAAATGCGGACCGCATAGTCGTCGCATATTTTCCTTTGAATTTTGTGAGTGTCAGTTCTGCGGTGCACTTTGCGATCGCATAACGTGAATATGGACCGCATTTCTACCGCAGACTTAGTCAGAGTGTCCAGTTTCTGGGGAGCATCTTGCGGTCCATTATGTGGACCGCATGTTTACTCTGCGATCGCAAATGCGATCGCATATTTGACTCGGGGCTCCAATTTTCTAATTTTTAACCCGACCTCTCTATCGATATATCCGGTGTTATAGCTCATTTTAAGCATTCTTCCGAGCATTTCTAGAGGGAGAGAGAGGGTTTTTAGAGAGGGAAAGTCTCCCCATCAAATTACTCCAAAAGATATGGCTAAATCCTTTAAGGAAATCAAGTGAAGACCCCTAGACCTTCATCTCAAGAGGTAAGACTTCATCACCCCAACTCTTATTTTTTTTTATTCTCAGATATAAGGGATCACTAGCGAGGTGATTTATGGATATAACGATGGATTCCTTACATGCATATCAAACCTTAGAGTAGTGGGGGTGGTGAATTAAAGAGGGGTATATCACATTGCACCTCTAGGGTTTGTCAATATGCTTGAACCAAGCTAGAGTCTCAATCTCATCTCTAATTCTCGATTTAATTTGTAATTCTTACTCAATAGATCGAAGTGCTAAGAGTTCCAGAAATTTGTAAAAGAGTAAGGAAAGCTTTATTGAGGTATATATGGCTAAAATCCCCTTTTATTAGAAATTGAGCTCCGTTGTCATTTACGAAAGTATGGTAAGAGTTGAATTGGTTAGTGTATTGACTCTTATTACGCATTAATTGATTTGCAATTATCTATACATATTCGTGAAGGATGTGACTCAATGTGAATAATGTACCATTCTTGATAATTAGAGAAGGATGAAAAAGTACAGTTATGTGTTGAAATACTTGGGCTATAAGTCAACATCGAAACAAAGAATTATTCATGCTAGCTATGTGCTCATTTACCTGTGATTTCAACTTGAATTATCTTCGATATATGTGTCTATGATCACAACTTGTAAAATGAATATTGAAAAGGGAAAACGATGTGATGATGATGGCCATGAGTGCCCAGAAATTGTTATGATATGTGTGGAATAAAGATTTGGAGGTGTTGACTAATGAGAATGGAGTAATGCCTTAGCAAGGCGACCTAGCCAATCGGGTCGTGATCGGACACCATGCTGCACACATGGTGGTAATGTGCTGATATTGAATTCCGGATAAGGGGAAATGAAATATTGATTGAGAGTTATGCCTCCAATGAGGTGACCTAGCTGGTCGCGTCGTGACCGGACTCAGCTGAAGATGGCGCTGGTATTGAGAATAGTGGTGAACATGTGATGGAAATGCCCTAATCTAAGTTTTGGAAATTGTATGAAAGGTTATATGAATTATATCTTTGATATACCCATGTTATTTACTTGTACCAATTTGACAGTTCTTTCAAATAAAATGGTGTTTAGTTATACATACCAGTACAATTCAAATGTACTGACGTCCCTTTGGTTGGGGGCGCTACATTCGTGTTATGATTGTAGGTGGCTCCATAGTGGATAGTGCCGATCGTGTGTAGCGGAGAAATTTTCTACTCGAAGTCTCGGTGAGCCCCTTTTTCTTTCATGGGGCTGTTTGGTGTATCTTTTGTTATTACAGCTTTCCACTTTTGAGGTATAGTCGGGGCCTTGTTGCCGGCATAGTTATGCTTATCTGTTGTATCCTTAGAGGCTCCACAGACACTAATGTGGGTTATGTACGGGTTTTCGGGGAGTCCACTATCTATGTTGTAATCCTAAACTTGTGATTTCCATAATTGTAACTCTAATAGAATCCTTGAAGCTAGCTTATGTACGGTAAATCTTTGTGATATGAAATAAACCAATGATGTAGTATGCACCATGTATTCTCGTCTAAATTAATGAAAGGCATGGGTTCCGTATTCATATTGACTTGGGGTAGAAAGTGTTCGGTAAGGCTTGCTCAGTCGGGTTCACTTGATTGAGTGCCGGTCGCGCCTCCCGAGGTTGGGGCATGACAAATCAGCCCTTCGGGCAAGAACATATATCATGAACAGCCCTTCGGGCAACATCATATCACTCACACTAGGTATCAACACTCACTAGGGGTGTACAGCCTTCGTAGGGGCTCCTGCAGCCCTAGCGGTATCATAAGCCATCTCGTGGCACAATAAATCAGGCCCTCGACCTCTCATATATCACAAAACAATACAATATGCTGCGGCGCATAGCCCGATCCCATGATATCCTCACAACACAGGACCTCGGCCTTACTTATTCAGAAACCTCTCAAGCCACTCGGGCTAACAGTAAAAGAGGGTGCTCAGCCGAAAAATATCACTTATGCATTAATTCAGAGTAAATAAGATTGAGTTATGAAATCAGTAAAATACAGTATGACTAAGTACAGTTATTAAATAAAACAGTGAGGAATTTTAGTAAAGAAAGCCCCTAAGGGTCCAAACAGTTGGCACGAGGCCCAAATATGGCGTTCAGCACAAAACATAGTAATGCTTTCTAACATATGATAGTATCAAGTAGTTTTGATCAAATATGCAACTTATAGTTGCTACGGTACGGACCAAGTCACAATCCCTAATGGTGCACGCCCCTCACGCTCGCCATCAAGCGTGTGCGTCACCTCAAAAATAGCACAAAGATGTGAAATCCGGGGTTTTATACACTCAGGACAACATTTACAATCATTACTTACCTCAAATCGGACCAAACTATAACCTTTGATGCCTTTGCCTCTCGACTCGGCCTCCAAATGCTCCAAATCTAACCAAGATAGCATCACATCATTAGTACATGCTAAATGAGCGAAGCCCAAGCAAAAATAATCAAATTAACTAAAAAATCCCGAATTTGGACAAACCCACATCTCAAAAACCAACAAAAATCACAACACTAAAATCCTCATCCGCTCAAGAGTCTATACATACCAAAATCGGACCTCGAATAACCCCTCAAATCCCCAATCAAAGCTCTCCAAAACTCAAGCCCTAACCTTCAATTTCACTTGAAATTCCCCACTAATTTCATGATTAGGTAGTGAAAAAATCATCACAAACACCAAATACAAAGCCCAAGTAATATACCTCACTGAAACCCCACGATTCCTCCTTGAATTCATGGCTTGAAGCTCCGCAATCGCATAAAAATGGTGAAAGAATTATTGAAATTTGCAAAGAGGCCTTTTTATAAATTCTGCCAAGCACTTTCGCACCTGCACCCAAATTCAAGCACCTGCGGGCTGCTTCTGCAGTCAAAATAACCGCATATGCGTACCGTATTTATGGTTTTAACTTAAGTCCTCAGGGCTGCATCTGCGCCGAGGAACCGCATCTGTGGTCCTGAAGACGCGCCTATTTAACCGCACCTGCAATTGCCACTTGATGGCTAGATTTCGCATTTGCAGTCTCTCCATACCGTATATGCAGCCTTGCACCTGCGGTCCCCAATCCGCAAGAGCAAAAATGACAGAATCAACAAATTCAGCAACACTAACTCAACTCTAAACTCTTCGTCAACCACCCAAATCCATCCCGAGGCCCTCGGGACATCGACCAAACATGCCGATAAATCACGTATCACCATTCAAATTTATTCCAACCTTCAGAACACTCAAAACAAAATCAAAATATTAAATCACCTTCAGATTGAAGCCTAAGGATTCTAAAACTTTCGAATTCCACAAACGATGGAAACCTATTCCACAAAGGATTCAAACCTCATCTGAACGACCTAAAATTTTGCACACACATTACAAATGACACAACAGACCTGTTCCAATTTCCGGAATTCCAATCCGACCCTGATATCAAGATTTCCACTACAGACCGAAAATGCCAAATTTTCAATTTCACCAATTCAAGCCTAAATCTACCACGGACCTCCAAAATATATTCTGAACATGCTCCTAAGTCCCAAATCACCTAACGAAGCTATCCGAACAATAAAAACCCAATTCCGAGATCATTTACCCACAAGTCAACTTTCGGCTGACTTTACCAACTAAATAACCAACTTAAGAGACTAAGTGTCTCATTCTACCCTAATACCACTCCGAACAGAACTCCACCAACACGATATGATTGAATACAACTGAACAACACACAAGGAAGCAGAAATAGGGAAAACAGGGTGGTAACTCATGAAATGACTGGCTGGATCATAACAGTAACATGTGATGTAGATGACCGTAAAGTCCCTGCAATAGCTGCGCCTTTATGCCCAAAGGGCCACAAAAAATATATACCTGAACAATAAGTGCAGAAGTGTAGAATGAGTACATAAATCAACACATACCCAGTAAGTATCTAGCCTAATTCTGGAGAAGTAGTGATGAGGGATTGACATTGATACTTACTAGTGGTCTAATAAATCAAGTACAGTAGAAAGTAAAGAAGTATGAGGCATGGTAAATAAGCAATGTAAGCAAATATAGGTACATGTTATGATCTTCCTCTGTGCGGTAAACACTATCTCTCAATTATCAGATAGGTCGTCACAACTCAAATTAGGAAAACTCACGGTTATGCTTGCTTAATGTAAAATATTACACACAATTCTACCGAGGCAAACGGCCCAATCCCATAAGAGTATTTCATGAAGTTGCCGAGGCGAACGACCCGATCCCATAAGAGCATTTTATAGAAATGTTGAGGCGAACGACCCGATCCCATAAGAATGTGATACATTATACTGCTGAGATGAACGGCCCGATCCCATAAGAATACGATACTACTGGGGCGAACATTACAATCCTATTAGAATAAGAAGCTTTAACGGGTCCTTGACCCGACTCATGAATATACATGTGATTCATGAAATTGAAAGAAGCTTTTCGATAAAAATGCACAACGAGAGAGAAATGAGTAAGGGAAGCACAATTATTCGATAGCTAATCAAGTAGCTCATCAATTATCTTACACCAACGCCTCCATCACTCTACGCAAGCCTAGTCTCAGGTCGTTACGCGAAATCAAGTAACTAAGCAGGCAAGAATAACTCAACTAGTACAAATAAAGCATGGTGTGAATCCTAGTATAGCCGAACATAATCAAGAATTCTAGCATGCGCATAGACACTCGTCACCTCGTAACTACCACAACTTGTAGCATTTAACATGAATAACATCTACGGGGTAATTTTCTCTTCACAAGGTTAGACAGGAGATTTATCTCACTCCGAAATTCCATAACCGACTCCAATGCCTCTCGAACTCCTCGACTCAAATCCAAACGATACAAAACTAGTCAAACAACGTGCAAATCAATCAAATATACTCCAATACTTACAATTTAACAATTTATAATGATTCCCAACTTCTCTCGAAAAGTCGACAAAGTCAACTCTCTGACCCATGAGGCAAACATTACCCATAATACCACAAACTCAAATATATAATTTATTCCTAATTCTATGCCCAATTTCGTGGTCAAACTAAAAATATCATTTCTAGGTTTTGTTCCAAAAATTCAATAATTTCTATCAAATTTCCATGTTGAAATCAATATATATAACCAATGTATTTAACTCGAAACAAGTAGGAATAAATTATCTTATGATAATATGGGGAAAATGATCTTCAAGAATCTCCCCATATCGTCCGACATGAGCTCCAAGAACTTCAAAGTGATGAAACAAGCTCAATATCATGAAATTAGGTGTTAAATACGCCTGCCAAGCCTCCTTCTTCGCGATCGCGGTCATTATCCATGCGATCACGATTAACAAAAGTTAGGGAATTTGTTTCCTTCATCGCGATCACGACCAAAACCTCGCGATCGCGATGTACAAATTTTGTTTCCTCTTCATAGACACCCTTCAAACTTTCAAACTTCCCTGAACGCGTATGAATTACATTTAAACATTTCAGAATGATGCCAAATTTACATGCAAGTCATAAATTACAATACGAACCTATTTCAATGCTCGGAATCCCAAACAAACATCAATAAAATCAAAGTTCACTTCAAAGCAATCTTAGGAAATTCTAACACCTTCAAAATGCCAACTTTCCATAATAAGCGCTGAAATGCTTCCGGACCACCAGATACTCAACCCGAACATACGCCCAAGTCCGAAATCATCATACAAACCAATTGGAACCTTCAATTCCGATTCCGAGGTCGTTTACTCAAAAGTGTAACGTTAGTCAACTCTTCCAACTTAAAGTTTCCGAATTGAGAATTTTCCATCTGAATCAACTCCGAACTTCTCAAAATTCTATTCCGACTATGCGTACTAGTCATAAAACATGAAGTGAAGCTACTTAAGGACTCAAACCACCAAACGATGCACTAAAGCTCAAAATGACCAGTCAGGTTGTTAGATTCTCCCCTATTTAAACATATGTCCATCCTCAAACGTGCCAAGAACCACTCTAGAATTGCCCAAAACCACTATTTTACACCTCGTGCACCTACTCGTGCCACCATAGCACATGTGAACACATTAGCTCCAACCATATTGAAGATCCTTCCTGCTACCTTAGCCCACAAACCTTATAACCAAATTCCAACATCCGAAATTCTCCACGAGACCTGATTCTAATATACGAACAACATATCAATCTTAACCTGCTGTACCAAACACAATCATACACCCATGATGAAACTACACAATGCACCACATAATTTATATGCCCATAATAATATCCTCCTACTGCAGAAGCTGCAAATTTACTAACTTGATGCCCGTAGTATACCTTCTATCCGCATAAGCCCTGATCCAACCCTCGCGACACTACAACAATGAAAAGGACGTGTAGAAGCTCATAACCACCTGCCAAATTAATAATTCATGGAGTCCTCCACTCAACAAGAAATCTTGCCTCATTTTGAACTGAATAGTGAAATTTTCCCTTTAATATACCTTATATAGATCTGATTGCAGTGATTTCAGGTCCAATAACCTCGTCTCACCCAGTACAAGTTGCTCGAGAAATAAGCCACGTCAAACACCACCAAAAATCTCATATAATGCCATCAATGCACCAATAAGCTACAAACTTGAATGTGACCCATAAGGAAGAATGAACTCTAGCAAAGAACCATCCAGCCCTCATAACGAATAAAATGGCCGAACGGGTGCTATGAACCTATCTTAGAGATAAGAAACAAGGCACACAATTAAGTATAAGGAATCATCCTCAACATATAACTGTTGCAGTGTGCAACCTGATCCACACATTACACTGTTATGGTGGGCAACCCAATCCAAGCATGACACTGTTGTAGCGTGCTACCTGATCCAAGCAACATACCCGTGGCGGCATGCTACCGATCCACGCATATCAATAAATAAGGAAATACCAATCAATTCATAATGCTTATACCTACTAAATAATCGAATATTGACCACAAGTATGCCAAGTGCAAAATACAAACATGGGGAGACGGATAGCGCCATACACTACAAAATTCGAGCTCGACTAAGGTGCAATAATGACAATCTACACAGAACTATAACAGACGTGCGAATGATCAAGCCATCTCACAACCACATGGCATATTAGAGTATTACAGAGAATAGCTGACAACATGAATAACATCCAACACTCGAAGGCTTCTCCATAATCAGTGCTATACTGAATGAACACATCTGACCTGATGTAGAGCATACAATTCACTTTAGTTCTAATAGAGAACCTCAACACGATTCCGATCATCCTATACTAGGCCAATAATCTTTCAAGGATCCACAATGACCCTATTTATGACACATAAGAGCAACTGTCCAATTTGGAACAAACTCCTAATGTTCACAACTAAAGGATCGCCTCTCAGTCATAACCTCTCCCATTTGCGATAATACCAAAATCTCCATACTTGTTTTAATCTCCAATAATCGAATGACTAACACGTCTCACTTATATGATCTTCCCGTGAGATATACTCCCACTACCTTCCGCACAAGGTAATAAAATCTGAACATTGGTGTCCGTAGACCATGATATTTCTATAATACTAGCCAAACATTCGCATTTCAATATCCCACACTCCTACCACCAAAACAGACCAACCTCAGGCTGCTCAAAAATAGTGCCAGCATACTCCGAACATCTGAAATCCTCCCCCACTCCTCTGAGCTCGTGACATTCTTATCAACACCGAATCGCAACTTTGATCCTCAACTTCCCATTTCCATACCGCTTACTGAACTTATCATGCCGCTATGTGAGAGTACAAAAATTTTGTCATAACTTCTGAACCACCAATAAATAAACACGTCATCATCTAGAACCCTTTCACTCAAAACATTTCAGAGGAACAACTGAAACATGCAACTAAATTCTTATAACCGCAAAAAATACAAACCTCAAGTTATGGTCTAACATCTTCCGTGATCCATCTAGACATAATAGACCATCATAATCAAATACATCCAAATCAACCAAATTACGGTGGTTGTAAAGCCCGCATGTACAACCACAAATCACATGTATAGCTTAATAAACAGAAGGAACTGATCATTTCCATAACCATGCTTATTAAACTCATTACTAACTGACCGAACGTCTTCCGATTTACTCTTGACTTGCCTTCAAAATAATAATAGCTCCCTTTAAATACATAACAAACCTCAAACAACACTTATCCCGAGTGACCCTAAATCACGAGACCACGCCGTCTCAACATCCATAAGACATTTTATACCCTCTCCATGCACTCAATAGTATCTTCAACTAATACACCATGCAGATTAGATCTTCTACGAATTTGAAGTTGTTTCTCCCACTTCTCTAACACTACATCGCATACCCGATGATAACATAGAATACTCGAAGTACCCTTCACACTCTGCTGCAAAACCCAATCTTCAGCCACATAATCAACTTGAAAAATCTTTATGAACCATACCTTAAATCTTGAATCCACTAGGACTATTATTGAAATCCGCCCACTCTAATCTAGTCTCAATTAGTTAACCAAATAACTAGTGCTCTACTAGAACATGTTCACTCCCATGAAGAAACCAGATAAATCCTCTTTCCTTGCCCATCGCATCCACAAAAAGCGTAACTTTTGAGCTATCCTCAGCACCTGCACACGAATCGATAAGGCAAAATGTAACACATATATGTCATTAACCAAAATTTCCCATCTTCTTGGTCATAATTAATCCACCAATGCACTGATAACCTGAAACTATACATGTACATGACCACATGACTCACTTATAGACGGTGGGCTCCCCAACTTAGCTTTACACTATAATCACATAGATCCAAACCCCCACAATGACCACTTCTTCCCAATTACCATGATCCCACACCACTGCACAACTAAATTCCTCATAATTTCTTGTTGGACTAATAATAATGCATCTCGAATTATCCGCCACAATCGTACACTCGACCTCCTAGCCGATCTTCTTCAAATTATCCAAGCTCACCTCGCTATACATTTATCCCATGCTGGGCAGAAAGTAGAACTCTTCAGAGGAACCTCATAAAAAATCATGCAAGCGCTAACTGCTCATAAGAGATAGCCGACCTATGTGCCCTCATCTTAAGCTCCTCTAACTTCATTGCTATAGTTGTATCCATCATGAAATAAACTAACCTCACTACGTCCGCATTGATCTGCCATCTGTAAGAATACCTTCATTCATTAACATCAACCAAAGGTCAAACAATATGTTATCAAGCCCTTCTCGCCATATTCAAAATTTCCTAAGCATAGAAACAACCTCAGAGATCATCTCCTGCAAGCCATCAACACTGGAAACACCCATTAGGTCCTGAAGTCATAGCACATAACCATTTCAGATAATGTCCTCTTAGGTTCCATCTCACAACACTATGCCTAGAGGAAAACAAATGAAGACCAAAATGTCGATGAGTCTCAACACATTCAAACAAGGACGGCGATACCGTGATATTAATAGGAGTTCCACCAATTCCAAAGATATCAAATCTTGGCCATAGGCAATACCGATGCTGGACTGAAATGACGAAATACTTCTCCGCAATATGAAAATAATGGTCTGCCCACATTCGTAAGGAATAGTATCCTGCACCGCATCTGTAGCATCTTCACAACTCATAGGTTCCTAATTGATAACAAGCACTCTACACCAAATAAGAATGAGTAGGAAGGGAATGGAGGCATATGCTACAATGGAATCAAACATATGACGAGGAATAAATTAGGGAAATGCTCCTAAATGCCTTGTAGCCTTTTAAAGATAAGCACATACGTCTCCGTATCGATCCGCTAGACTCTACTAGACTTTCTCACGAATCGTGAGACCTAAGTGAAACTAATGCTCTAATACCAAGATGTCATGAACCAAAATCAACTATAAGCCATGGTGGAATCCAACGTCGCCGTTAAGCAAGCCAACACTTAATTATTCATTTTATTATTTTTAAAATCATGAATCTTATTTAGATAGAGAGGTCAGTGCATTAAAATAAATCATAGTTACATACAATTTAATTAAAAGTAAAAAATTAAAAGTGTATCAATGTAAAATAATCCATAACAATTCTAGAACACCCCCAAAACCTGATGTCACAAGTGCATGAGCATCTACTAGAAGGTACAACAACAATACAACATCTATCTGGAATACAAGTTAGACAGGATACTGTAAATAATTTTGATTGAGAGTTTGTATGCTGCGGATCATAACATGGGATGCAGCTCATCATAAAGTCCCTGTAATAGCTGCGCCTTTACACCCAAAAACACCAACAGAAGTATATACCTCCACAATAAGTGCAGAAGTGTAGCATGAGTACGTAAATTAAAGCGTACCCAGTAAGTATCTAGCCTAACCCCGAAGAAGTAGTGATGAGGGGATGATATCGATACTTACTAGTGGTCCAATAAATCAAGTACAATAGAAAGTAAACAAGTATGAGGCATGGTAAATAAATAGTGTTAGAAAATATAGGTACGTGGCACGATCCTCCTTTGAACGGTAAACACTAGCTCTCAATTATCAGATACCTCCTTAACCGGGTTGTGTGTGTATATACACACACCATATAAATCGTCACAACTCAAATTCGGCAAACTCACAGATATGCTGGCTTCTTGTCAAATACTACACACAATTTTGCCGAGGCCAATGGCCCGATCCTATATGAGTATTTCTTGAAGTTGCCGAGGATAACGACCCGATCCCATAGGAGTGTTTTATAAAAATGACGAGGTGAATGTCTCGATCCCATAAGAATTTGATACATGATACTACCAAGGCGAATGACCCGATCCCATAAGAATATTATACTACCGAGGCGAACGACCAGATCCCGTTAAAAAAGAAGCTTTGACGAGTCCTTGACCCCACTCATAATTATACGTGTGAGTTATGAAATTGGAAGAAGCTTTTCGGTGAACACACACAACGCGAGAGAAATTGGTAGGAGAAGCACAATTATTCTGCGGCTAATTAAGCAGCTCGTAAAATCTCTTACAACAGTGAGTCCATCACTCTATGCAAGCCTAGTCTTAAGGTTGTTACGCGAAATCAAGTAACTAAGCACTCAAGAATAATTCATCTAGTACAAGTAAAGCATGGTGTTTATCCTAGCATACCCGAACATACTCAAGAATTCTAGCATGCGCACAGACACTCGTCACCTCATACGTGCACAGCTCCAACAACATGTAGCATATAAAAAGAATAACACCTACAGGGTAATTTCCCCCTCACAAGGTTAGAGAAGAGACTTACCTCACCCCAAAGTTCCATAACCAGCTCCAATGCCTCTCTAACTCCTCGACTCAAATCCAAACGATCAGAAGCTAGTTAAACAACATGAAAATCAATCAAAATATATTCTAATTCTTACAATTTAACAATTTATAATGATTCGCAACTACGCTCGAAAAGTTAACAAAGTCAGCACTCGGTTCCACGTGTCCGGATTCCAATTTTTTTCGAAGATAAACATTACCCTTACTACCACAAACTCAAATATATAATTTATTCCTAATTCCATGTCCAATTTTGAGGTCAAAATCTAAAAATACCATTTCTAGGTTTTCTTCCAAATATTCCATAATTTCTATAAAATTTCTATGTTAAAATTCATATATAACCCATGTATTTAACTCAAAACAAGTATGAATAACTTACCTTCTGATATATGGCAAAAACCATCTTCAAGAATCACACCAAATCGCCCCACATGAGCTCCAAGAACTTAAAAATGATGAAATGAGCCCAAAATCACCAAATTAGGTGTTTAATACACTTGCCAGGCCTCCTTCTTCGCGATCTCGGTCATTATCCATGCGATCGCGATAAACAAAAGTTACAGCATCATTTTCCTTCATCGTGATTGTAGAAAAAACCTTGCAATCGCGATGTATAAATTTTGTTTCCACTTCACATACACCATTTGGTATAATGGGCATACCTTTTTAAAATAAAGTTCCATATGATAAATGGTTTGATTTTTTAAAAACTAGATTTAAAGGGCTACAACTTTTATTTTTGTATCATCCAAATTCATTATAGATTGCAAGCTATAAGCTCCCAAAATCAGACGACTGATAGAAGAAAATCCTTCTACGCGATCGCGAATTTCCTTCCGTGATCGCGATTCACAACGCCTGGAACAAAACTTTTTTCTTCGCGATCGCAGCTCTTTCTTCGCGATCGTAAAGAAGGATGCACCAAATCTAAAAAACAGCTAGTCAAACATGGCGAAGTGACCCGTAGCCCATCCAAAACACACCTGAGGCCCCTGGGATCCCATTCAATCATACCAAACATTCTCAAAACATGATACAAACTTGCTAGAGGCCTAAAAACACACCAAACAACATCAAAACTACAAATCGATGATCAAAACATCTCTTTCAACTTTCAAACTTTCAAACTTTACCGAACGCGTCTGAATTATGCTTAAACATTCTGGAATAATGCAAAAATTTATGTGCAAGTCACATATCATAATACTAACCTATTCCAAGGATCGAAACCCCAAATAGACTGTCATGACCCGAATTTCCCACCATCGGGATTCGTGATGGCACATACTATCGGAGCTAGGCAAGCCAAGCATTTAAACATTTTCCGATAACAATCCAATGATAATAATATTAACGAGTCATTTAACTAAAAACAAAAGTCTTTAAAACATAAATAACTGAAAACCCAAATGCGGAAGTTTAATATTTCTCTACCCAAGACTGGTGTCGCTATCTCATGAACCACTAAAGAGTGCTACAAACAAGTCTGAATAGAAATGCATAATGTCTGTCTCAGTACAATGAAAACAAACTGAAAATATGGAAAGGGACTTCGGCCTGCGGACGCCAGCTAGGCTACCTCGTAAGTCCCTGGACTGAAGTCAGCTCCCGATCAATATACTACTGCTGTGGTCCAAAAGCTACTCTGGTACAGTGATCTGTGCAAAAGAGCACAGAAATGTAGCATCAGCACAACCGACCCCTTGTGCTGGTAAGTGCCTGTCCTAACCCGGCGAAGTAGTGACAAGGCTAGACAGGACTACCAAATCAACCTGTACAGTTCAATATATATATGCAATAAAAGAGAAGATTACAAAAATTAAACAGTAAAAGGAGGGAAGCATACAATGGGGAAGTACAGTATGGATATAAATTCAACAATTTAAGTAAGAAATAGGGCAACAACCATAATTAACGAGAGCAGGAAAATCAACAATTGCACGGCATCAACCTTCGTGCTTTTACTCTTATTCTTACCAAAAGCAATCAAATAAAGTGCACGGCATCACCCTTCGTGCTTTCCTTCACATCACTCTCATATCATGGCAAGGAATGATCCTTCGTGCAATTATAATCAAATCAGAGCACGAAATGTACCTTCATGCATAATTAATCAAAATATGGCATGGAATGACCCTTCGTGCAAATATAATCAAAACATGGCACGGAATGACCTTTCGTGCATTATCACTCTTCCTCACCCAAACAGCAATCCCAACCAAACAGGGCGAGGGGATAAACAAATAATAAGAAATGTCCCGGCAAGGGAATTACACAATTAAAGGCTAAATCCCAGCAAGGAAGAATAATCAATATACTCAAACCATCCCGGCAAGGGATTTAATCATAATACCTTTTATTTCCTTCATTTCTTATACAATAGTCTTTTTATTATTCGAGCCAACACTCCAAATAATTTACAACCCACAATCAATCCTCATACTCTTCACATTTCATAGGATTCATCAATTAACATGATAGAGTCATAACAATAACGGAATAAGTACAAACAAGGACCCACGGTCATGCTAGACACCGGTGTATAGATACTCGTCACCATGCCTATACACCGTACTCAACATTTAGCAATTAGCAAACAACACCCTAATCCTATTCCCTCAAGCCAAAGTTAGATCAAACACTTACCTC
>MU748956.1:67891-98512 GCA_026770625.1 Nicotiana glauca
AAAAGGGAGGGAAGCATACTATGGGGAAGTACAGTCCGGATATAAATTCAACAATTTAAGTAAGAAATAGGGCAACAACTATAATTAACGAGAGCAGGAAAATCAACAATTTCACGGTATCAACCTTCGTGCTTTTACACTCATTCTCACCAAAAGCAATCAAATAAAGTGCACAGCATCACCATTCGTGCTTTCCCTCACATCACTCTCATATCATGGCACGGAATGATCCTTCGTGCAATTATAATCAAATCAGAGCATGGAATGTCCCTTCGTGCATAATTAATCAAAACATGGCACGGAATGACCCTTCATGCATTATCACTCTTCCTCGCCCAAACAACAATCACAACCAAACGGGGCGAGGGGATAAACAAATAATAAGAAATGTCCCAGCAAGGGAATTACACAATTAACGGCTAAATCCCAGCAAGGGAGAATAATCAATATACTCAAACCATCTCGGCAAGGGATTTAATCAAAATACCTTCTATTTCCTTCATTTCTTATACAATAGTCTTTTTATTGTTCGAGCCAACGCTCCAAAAATTTTACAACCCACAATCAATCCTCATACTCTTCACATTTTATAGGATTCATCAATTAACATGACAGAGTCATAACAATATCGGAATAAGTAAAAATAAGGACCCACGGTCATGCTAGACACCGGTGTATAGATACTCGTTACCATGCCTATACACCGTACTCACCATTTAGCAATTAGTAAACAACACCCTAATCCTATTCCCTCAAGCCAAAATTAGATCAAGCACTTACCTTAAATGCTCCAAAATCCACTCAAGCCTCTAGTATAGCTTTACCCCTCGAATTCATCACAAAACCGCTCGAATCTAGTCACAAATTACTTGAATGTATCAACAAAATGCTAATTGAATCAACTTGAATGCATGAAAATGAATTTTCCAAAGTTTTACTCAAAAATTCCCCAAACGCCCCCGGGCCCACATGGTTAAAACCTGAGGTTCGGACCAAAACCCGGTTACTCATTCCCCCACGAGTTCATATCTATGATTTGTTTTGAAATCGGACCTCAAATTAAGGTCCAAATCCCCAATTTTAAGAAAACCTAGGTTCTACCCAAAATCCCCATTTTCACCCATGAAAAACCTTGATTTTAAGATGAAAACATGATAAATGATGTTAAAGATTGAAGAAATTAAGTGAAAATCAACTTACAAATGGATTGGAGAAGGAAGGGTTCTTGAAAAATCTCCAATGGGTGTTTGGGTTTGAGAAATACGAAAAATGGGGCTTAAAATCGTCTAAGTATGAAAAATGCAGGCCTCAGTTATGGAAAATGCGAACATGGGTTCGCAATTGCGAACCCAGCAGACTTGGGGAATGCGACATCTGGGTTCGCATATGCGAACTTAGGTCTGGACGCCTAGTTTTGCATTTGCGAAAATTCTATCGCATTTGCGATCAGAGGTCTCTCGCATTTGGGAGCAAGGGCGTCGCATTTGCGACTATAGCCACCTTTCCCATACTTCGCGATTGCGAATAAATGCTCGCAATTGCGAGCTCGCAATTGCGAAACTCCCCTTCGCATTTGCGAAAACCACAGAAGCCAACATACCAGAATTTCAAAAATGAGAAATGCAATCCGATGCCTATCCAAAACTCTCCCGAGCCCTCGGGACTCCAAACCAATTCACAACCTCAAAAACATCCTACAGACTTACTCGCGCGATCAAATCGCCAAAATAACATCTTATACACCGGATTAAGCCTCAAAATCCATGATTTCTTTCAAATTTCATCAACTTTCAAATTTGGAACTTATAGTCCGAAACACGTCAAACGACGTCCGTTTTCAACCAAACTTTACAGATAGTGCTTAAATCATATATAAGATTTGTACCGGCGTCGGAACCAAAATACGAGTCCGATACCATAGCCTTTTAATCAATTTTCATTTCCAATTTCCTTAATTAATTTCAGAAAATAATTTCACAGAAAAATTCATTTCTCGGGCTTGGGACCTCAGAATTCGATTTCGGGCACACGCCCAAGTTCCATATTTTTCTACCGACCCTACGGCACCGTCGAATCACGGGTCCGGGTCCGGTTACCCAAAATATTGACCGAAGTCAATATTATGCATATTAATATCAAAATTCACCATTTTTCACATAGAACTCATATATAAGTTTTTCGGCTATGCGCTCGGACTGCGCACGAAAATTGAGGCAAGTAAAAATGAGGTTTTCAAGGCCTCGAAAGTGCGAAATGAAAGAGAAAACCGGTGATGACCCTTTGGGTCGTCACATAGACATCAATAAAATCAAAGTTCGCTTCAAATCAATCGTAGGAAATTCTAAAACCTTCAAAATGCTAAATTTCCACAATAAGTGCCAAAATGCTTCCGGACCACCCGATACTGAACCCGAACATACGGCCAAGTCCGAAATCATCATACGAACATATTGAAACCTTTAAACCCTGATGTCAAGGTCGTTTACTCAAAAGTCAAATATTGGTCAACACTTCCAACTTAAAGCTTCCGAATTGAGAATTTTCTATCCAAATCAGCTCGAAACTTCCCGAAATTTAATTCTAACTACGCATAAAAGTCATAATATACGAATTGAAGCTACGAAAGGTCTCACACCACCAAAGGATGCGCCAGAGCTCAAAACGGTCAGTTAGGTCATTACAAATGTTGCTCTTTTTCCATTTTTTGACAAAGCCCCAAGTTGCTCAAAATGGACAAAGTTTTTCTTCCATTTCATCTAAATTTGGAGTTTCGAGAAATGCTCAGGTTACATCATCATTGACATTAGGGAGTTCGTATACCTTATTGGTATTTTTGGTGAGTAGTCCACATTCACTCCTCTTACAATGAATACATTGGTGCTTTTGTCTAAGTTGTTGTAAAATTCAGTGACGCAATCCACATAAAATTTCCCTGATTTCTTTGCAAAATCCTTCCACTGGTGATGCTCGATGATTTCACGAATGAAGGCATCCTCAATGCCATCTTTATGATCAAAATTCATCCCCTTCTCATCGATTGGGGTTTTTCTATTTTGAAATCATTTATCACCAGGAGAAGATGGTGAAGTTTCCATGGTAAGGAAGAATAAGAGATTTAAAGAGAGGAAGAGATTTCTAGTTAGAGATGGTTTAATTCTGCAAAACCTACATTTTCGGATGTTCAAAACATATGGTCCCCTTTTGATGTTTTATAATGGCCAATTTCTGCTCCAAAATTTGATATGATTGCAACTATATATAGAGAGTTGCAAGGCAGTCATACTTGGGTTCAAACGAACTCTATAGTCATGAAGAACATCCTTGAAGTAAAATGGAGTATTCCATGGGGGATTATGGAGTATGTAGAGCAGATCGAAAGGCTGATGAGGATATGTGATGCTGAGTTCAGTCATATTTATAGGGAAGGCAACAAATTGGCATATCACCTAGCCAATTACTCACTTGATGTAGGTACTATTGAGTGCCATTCTTTTGCTTAGCTGGACAGTGTAGGGCGAAGGCTTGTGAATGATGATAAACTACAATGTCCATACTTGAGAATAAGAGTTGCAAGGCAGTGAGGGAGAGACCATATGAGCACAATGAAGAGAGAAATATACATATATACTCACCTTGTTCGAATCTGCAAGGAGGAGAACATGGTGGGAAGTTTTTATACTAACGTTGTATTCTTTTTTGCAGGACAAGTTACTGTACTCATGCCTTATCTAATAATGAACTTTCAATTGGTAGTATTAGTACTAAGTACTCAGTCTATTGAAAGGGAGTTATGGATATGCACAAGCATGAAAGCAAGGAGAAAAGAGATACCCAGGCAATACAAAAATCTGGGTAGTGTTAATTTACGTTGGCAGCTAATACACAGCTGTAATATTTTAGAACACGGCCTTTTGGATCAAGTTATGGGTACAATAAATATAGTATGGAACAACCAACAATTACACAAGGTGGAATTCAAGGAGGGAACAATGTCCAATGATTTGGATATGTTATTTGGTATATGGACAAAATTTGGAAGTTATATATAAGACATTGTTGGGAGTGAATATTGGAAATACAATACAATGTACTACTCTGGTACATTACTCCAAGAAGACTCCTGTGGAATATCAAATCTAACAAGTCAAAACCCAATCAATTACACCACTGCCTAGCATAGGCAGTGTGGATGCAAGTGTTCAACTCACAAGCAATTCATGAAGGGTTGGAGCATGGAAGCAGGTATGCTTAGCATCGTCAAAAAAGGGAGCAGCTCGTGAGATTCATCAAGCAGAATTCACAAGAAACACAATCTGGGAGGAATTTCATATATTTAGAAAGGGATCAGAAGCGAAATATGAACGCCAAAATGCATAAAAAACAGAAACAAATGATGCTGGGCAGTGCTATTTGTAGCATATACCCTCATATTGTTTCTTCTGTTAGTAAAGGAACACAATTTCTATATTCACAAGAGGACTTCGACTACAATGGAATTGGACTGCACAAGTGCTAAGAAGCATTTTTTCAAGAGTTACAATGGAAAACAAATGGTAGCAATAGCAGACATTGGTTATGTTTGTAATAGGCTAGTTTTTATACATGCTTTAGACATTACTTTTCATACGCATATTAGATCATTTTGTAATATCAGTTTTGGGTCTCACAAGCCCAATTTTGATATTAGGACCTATGTAGCAGACATATATTATGGTCTTACCCTTTGTAAGAAAATATGCTACTCTATTTTGTTTTTTAAAAAAAAGAGTTGTACTTGAAGTAGTTTTTTTGCAGCTTTAGGGTTTATATCTATTGTTATTAGTATAGGAGTGATCGATGGTCCTTTCTTGCGGGGCTTTTCTTTTATAATCGTTAAACTTAATTCTATACATAAAGAAAAATCGTACCATATATACACCTAATTGATATACCTATTTTCCTTGTAAGAACAAAATACTGAACAATTCATACGAGCAACAAGAGTAAAGAACATGATTGTTCTTTATATTATTATATATATATTTTTATTTTTTTAACAAAGTGATAGAATTATGACATATAACTAAACATTTGATATTTCGTAAATTATGTATATACTGTACGCCAAGGATTAGCAGGCAGCTCAGATACTAGGGCTCGGTCACATTCCTCTTTCTTTCAGTTTTTGGTCTCTCTAAATAAGGGTCAGGTCAAATAAACCTATCTCGTCATTCTTTGTTTGAAAACTCTTCGTGTTTTCAGTCAAAGAGGGGCAACTGTAGACATGTTATTTTTTATCCTCACCGAGATTTTATACATTTTAGCATTTAAATATTTAGTTTAGGTCTAATATCACTATTTTAACTAGTTTTGACTCTTTGACTTTATTTTATCATAAAAATAAAAATTATAAAAAATATTTTCTTTTATTTAGTTAATTAATATTTTATCTAGTTACTTTTAGTTTATTTACCTTGCATAAAATTCAAAAATACAAAAAAATAAAAAAGGTTCCGCTTTGTTTTCAGGAATATTAGTAGTTTGGTAGGAATATTATTTTAATTTTGTAATGATTTTAATATAATATCATTTTTATCTTTTAGTATGATATTTGAAAAATACCAAAAATAGGTTTGTTTTAACGGTTTGTTTTATTTTAATAGTTATTTCTACTTAAGTAGGATTAATTAATAAATGAGGTAGTATTTTTAGTCATGTTCAATGAGAAAGAATTAAATTTAGGCCCAAAGAATCCATTTTTTGTAAAAATTGCATGGGCGCCCTATCTGGGCCCTCTTTTTAACCTGTAGCCGCTTTGTCTTTTTGTTTGCATTCGTACCCACTTTTTAAAAAACTTCAGCTTCCCTTTATAACTGAGAAACTTCAGCTTCCCTTTATAGCTGAAGTTTCTGGGTTACTAAACAAAAAGTTCAGCTCTAGAGCTGAAGTTTCCGGGTTACTAAACAAAAAGTTCAGCTCTAGAGCTGAAGTTTCCGGGTTACTAAACAAAAACTTCAGCTCTAGAGCTGAAGTTTCCCAGTCAGCTGAAGTTTTTTATTTTATAACTGGCAAACTTCAGCTCTAGAGCTGAAGTTTTTATTTTATAACTTGAAAACTTCAGCTCTAAAGCTGAAGTTTTTATTTTATAACTGGCAAACTTCAGCTCTAGAGGTGAAGTTTTCTAGTTACAACATAGAAACTTCAGTTCTAGTTTCCTAGTTACAACATAGAAACTTCAGCTCTAGAGTTGAAGTTTTTATTTTATAACCAGAAAACTTCAGCTCTAGGGCTGAAGTTTTCCGGTTACAAAGACAAAAACTTCAGATCTAGAGCTGAAGTTTTTATTTTATAACTGGCAAACTTCAGCTCTAGAGCTGAAGTTTCTCGGTTACTAAAATAAAACTTATAAAATAAAACTTTAGCTCTAGAGCTGAAGTTCGCGAGTTACAAAACAAAAAATTCAGCTCTAGAGCTGAACTTCAGACCCGGCTACTAAAATGCTAAAGTTTTGTGTAATTGCCTTTGCTACTTCAGACCCGTGTGCTGAAGTTATGTCAAAAAGCGGGTACGCTTGCAATTTTTTTTGCAAAGCGGGCATAGGTTAAAATATGGTACAAAAAGCGGGTATGAATGCAAATGCCCCCCATTTTTTAGGTGCAATTTTCGGATTAGCCCATTAGGCCCATACTCAACAACCACTAAGGTAAGCCTAAAGACCCGTCTAGAGAGCAAGTTTTGGACCCTTCTAGACACTCATCTTATCCCTAACGGAACACACCTGAGAACGCCCAAGGGAGCAAGTTTTGGACCCTTCTTCTCCAACAAAAAATACCATAGCAACATCAACCTTCAGACACCTAGAAAGCCCTTCCATTGACCCTTCCATATCCTCACCCCAAAACTGCTGCCAGTCACTCCCCCATCTCCAGCCGCACACTAGCCCAGAAACAGCCGCACGCCGCCATCATCAACCTAAATCTCCAAGGAACCAGTCGCACCACCTTCTCCGTTTCCACTCTATATGTATTTCCTTCAATCAAAACATACAAATATAGATTGGAATCTTCTGCTTTCCTTTTGCTATATATTAACGTAAAGAGGGAAGCTGCGAATCTGGAGATTACCCCGTTTTCAAGTGCCTCTGAATCTCCTCATTAATCATCGGCATATAATTAGTCGTATTTCTACTGAAAATTCTTTGAATATGTAACAGAAGATTAATGCTAGGAATTCTTCTCTTATTTTTCTAGTTTTTATGAATCTTTGAAATTCCAAAATAATAAAAACTACACAAATATTGCTGCTGTTTGATTCTGTTAACATCGAATTTTAGTAACAAGGACCATTAAGAGCTGCGTATAATTTTGGTTGTCTTGAATTGGAATAACCTCAAATGGAACATTTTCTTCTTCTCTTGACATGCTCAATCATCTCGACATGGTGAGCCTATGAGGTTCCGTCCGCCGGGTTTCGATTTTGGGTTCCTGTTCGTGATTCAAGAATTTGGGAGGCAATATTTTGAATTTCATTTGGCAAAATATATCTGAGGTCTATTCTTTTCCTCTATGGGTATTAGTTTGTTTGTGTGATGATGAAATTTCTACCGAGTATGAAATTTATCCTCTTAATACATAGAATTAAGCTTTGTTTGGAGTTTAAATGATTGTTTGTTGGGGTTAGTTAAAGTAATTAAATTAAAGAACATTGATTATGTGAATTAGAAGTACTGTACATGGTCGTGGGGTTTGGAACACCAGATTAAAAGTGTAATTTGCATCCTTTATATTCCTTGTCATATTTATTCTCTTATTTCTACTTTGACCGCTAGAAGCACGCTAGACCGTCAATATTTGGGCAGGCAAACCTTTAGGACGTTCATGTTTTAGTTTGTTTTAAAGTGAGAGGTCTCCCCTTAGTTTAATCTATTCGGGGAATGCCTCGAAGGATTTGTAAATATTTTATTTCTGGGGGGAATGCTTCGAAAAACTTTGTAAATACTCTAGAGGCCTTGACGAGCATCATGGAGAAGTCATAATATAGGTTAGTTTAGGATTTTTCTTTTTATTTTCTCTTATTAGGTGGGGACGTCCTCGAGCCTCTTTCGATTGTTTATTTTTTTTGATGTGTTTTTAACTCAATTTGAATATTTTAAAAGCCGACTAGATCAAGTATGAAACCGTACTAGTTACGGGACTTGGAGAGTGCCTAATACCTTTTTTCTGGATCAAATGTACCCCCTTACCTAGAACTCTGGTGCAAACTTGGTTTTGCTGTCCAAAGTGTTTTAAAAGGAAAAATTATTTTTTTTAAAATGGTGACCTAGCACACCGAAACCAATGTCAGGTGGCAACTCTAAAAAATCCTTTCAAACACAATATTTTGTCACTTTTAATTACAAACCTTTTTGAGCTTTACAAATCTTTTTATTAATTTAAGAGGTGTTAGTGAAGTTAATTAAAAAAAAAGGGTGAGCCAAGTACTATTAAATCTACAGGGAAAATAAACTTATCTACTCTTACAAGCACATTTTCAATTATTTTGTTAGTTTTCTAAGTACTTTGATCTCCAAACTGAAGAGAAACACCTATGTCCTTCATTTCACCAACTCCCAATTTTCTAAAGATAGAAAATGGCATCAAATTTATTGAAGCTCCATAATCACAAAGGAATTTTTCAAAATATATTCCTCCCAAAATGCATGGAATGGTAAAACTGCCAGGATCACCAAGCTTTTGTAGTAGCTTATTTTGAAGTATAACACTGTATTTTTCAGTAAGCATTACACATAAACTTCTTCCAATTTCCTTTTGCTTGACAAAATTTCTTTTGAAAATTTAGCATATGAAGGCATTTGCAACAAAGCGTCTATGAAAAAAATATTAATATGAATCTGTTTTAAGATTTCCAAAAACATTGCAAATTGACCATCAAGCTTTTCTTGCTTCAGTTTTTGTGGAAAAAGAACTGTCACAGGTAGGCGGGTCATTTTTTCAGAAATTTTTTCTTCCTTATTCTTTATCACTTTCTCCTTTAATGGTTCAGATGGTTTTTCAAAATTCTTACCCTCATCTACATGTTTTTTTGACTGGTTCTCTTTTTGTCTGTCTGCATAAGGTTCAACAAGTTCCTCACTTGACTGTACAGTCATAGACTTATGGTGTTCTTTTGGGTTTTTCTCTGTGTTGCTTGGTAAGGGACCTTGAATCTTTTATGACACATATTTTTCTAATTGGCTTAATTGAACTTCTCGATTTTTGAGGGCTGAATTTTGGCTTTTCACCTTTTCATCAGTGACTTTAATTGTAACGACCTGACCGATTGTTTTGCTTTGTAGGTCTCCATTTCCCTAATTAAGACTTCTCGTATGTGATTTTACTATTTTATGACTTACAAGGATGATTAGTTTGGGTTGAAATTAGAACACTTTGTTCCTTAATAGTAGCCTATAATGGTTAAGTTTGACTTGAGTCAACATTTTTAGAAACGACCTCGGAACCGGGATTTGATAGTTCCAATAGGTTTGTATAATTATTTTGGACTTGGGCATGTGTTTAGATTGGATTTCGGATGACTTAAAAGCGTTTCAATGCTTAATATTGAAAGTTGGTGATTGAAGGTTTTCCAAGTTCTTTAAGTTTGGTTTGGAGTAGTGTGACGACCTGACCCGTCGTCTCATGAGTTACCGCTTTGTTTCCCCCATTTTCAGCTTCTTTATGCTTCATTATCTGTATCTTATGTGATCGAGTTGGTTCAGAGAGGTTTTGGTAGGAAATGAGACACTTAGTCTCTTTAAGAAAAGTTCGGTTGGGAAAAGTCAACCTGACGTTGACTTATCGGTTAGAGGGTTCGGATGTGATTTTCGGTGATTCGATTAGCTTTGGGGGATGATTAGTGACTTAGTAGCGTGAGCGGAAGTGATTTTGGAGGTCCGGTGTAGAATTAGGCTTGAATTGGCGAAGTTGGTATTTTGGCGAATTCCGGTTGATAGGTGAGATTTTGATTCGAGAGTCAGAATGGAATTCCAAGAGTTGCAGTAGCTCCGTTAGGTGATTTGGGATGTGTGTGCAAAATTTCAGACCATTTGGTGGTGATTTGGTTAGGTTTTTGATCGAATGTGTATTTCGGAATTTTTTGAAGAACTTAGACTTGAATTCGATGAGAATTGATGATTTTAGTGTTTTTTGAGGTGTTTTAATGATTGGAACAAGTTTGAATGGTGTTTTAGGATGCGTGGGTATTTTTGGTTGAGGCCCCGGGGGCCTCGGGGTGATTTCGGATAGCGATCGGGGAGTTTTGGACTTGTGATGTTGCAGAATTTCTACTGTTGCTGGTATTTCCGCACCTGCGGAAAATGGGTCGCAGGTGCGGTATCGCATATGCAGCGTGGAAGTCGCAGAAGCGGAAAAAGGCAAGGCTAAGCTACGCCGCAGATGCAGATAGGGAGCCGCACCTGCGGAGCCGCAGATGCGGCCTGGGGCGTTAAGTGATTTTCTGCAGAAGCAGAGGGAGGAACCGCAGATGCGGTGCCACATAAGCAGAAATTGGACCGTAGAAGCGGAAAGGTTTGGACAGAAGGGTTTTAAAACATTTCCTCCGCGAGTCTAAGTAAATTTTCACCATTGTTGAGCATCCTTGAGAGCTTTTGGACGAGAATTGAAGAGAGTTTCGACTGGGATTGATTGGAGGTGAGTCCTATGATCTAAAAATATGATTTAAATGTTGAATCAACCTGGAAATTCATGAAAACTTAGCAAAATGGGGAAAAATTAGGGCTTGAGTTTTTTATATTTCAAATTGGGTTTTGATAGGTCATTTGAGCTCGGATTTGAGAGTTCTTGGTATGTATGGACTCGTGGCGAGATAAAGAACCCATTGATATGAAAATTTCTAAGTTTCGAGAAGTGGGCCCGGGGCTCGGGTTTTGCCAATTTCTAGATTTTTACTATTTTGCGATTCTTTTCGATTGGGTTATGTTCCCTTAGCCTATTATGATGTTTTTACTGTGGTTTTTGTCAGATTCGACGAGCGAGGAGGCCGATTTGAGAGGCAAGGGCATAGCGAGCTAGAGAATTGGCCGGCTTGAGGTGAGTAATGATAGTAAATGATGTCCTAAGGGTTTGAATCCCCGAATTTGCACAACGTAGTGCTATATTGAGGTAAAACACGCATTTAATGACGAGCGCGGGGTTGTTTACGATTGGAGATTGTGATTTGGTCCGTCCCAATTTATGTTTTTACTGCGTATTTGACTGAGATGTGTTTGTTATTAACATGATTTGGGCTTATTGCCATATTTTGGGCTTCATGCCGACTACTTGAATCCTTCGTGGACTTTTATCACTGTTTCCTCACTATTTTGATATATTACTTGAACTCAGTCCTATTGATTGATACCGTCTTACAAACTCAGCCACTTTTAATTGAATTTGAGACTTAAATGATATTTTCAATGTTGTTTAGGCTAAGCACTACTATTTTACTGATGCCCGAGGGGCTTGTGATGATTTCTGGACTGAGTGAGGCCGAGGGCCAAATGTGAGGATATGCTGAGTGATATGAGATGCTTTATATGCCACGAGGTGGCTTGAGTAATAGGAGGCCGAGTACCGAGTGATGATGCCACAAGGTGGCTTGATATAGCGCTTGGGCCGTAAGGGGCCCCTCCGGAGTCTGCACACCCACAGTGAGCGCGGTACCCATATGATCTGAGAGTGAGCCCGAGGGGATGATACTATGCTGAGTGAGTGATACTGAGCCTGAGGGGCTGATACTATTCTGAGCGATTTGGTATTGGGCTGGAGGGGCAGATTACTACTCACTATTTACTTGTTGTTTTACCTGATTTACTTATTTTTAAAAGGAGATTTCATTTGATTCTTTACAGTTTTACTGTTTTAAGTGATTTAATGCCTGATATAGAATTGCCTTGTGCCTTTATGTGTTTTCATGCTTTCATTCATTATTTATCATTATTACTCACTAGATCGGATTACTCACATTACTCCCTGCACCATGTGTGCAGATTCAGGCATAGCAGAGTCCGCACCTGAGCGCTGATTCCTTCTAGACCAGGCAGCGATTTGGAGTTACGAGGTAGCTGTTGATGTCCGCAACCCCTTGTCCCCCTATCCCCTATCATTTATGGTTCATCAGACTATTGTGTTGGATTTCATACTTTGTAGACTTATAGTAAACGTTGTATTAGCTCATGACTTGTGACACCCCAGTTTGGGCTGTGTCGGGATGGTTTCCCTAGTTATTATCGCTGTTTCAGCATTTATAGCTATCTTAAACATGTTTTAAATTTGTTAATGTTAATTAATTATTTTTAAAAAGAGGTGTTTGCATTGTTCTGACTGGCCTTGTCTTCACGAGAGGCGCCATCACGGCCGGGTTCGGGAATTGGGTCGTGACAAGTTGGTATCAGAGCCTAGGTTACTTGGTCTCATGAGTCAAAAGCACGTTTAGTAGAGTCTTGTGGATCGGTATGGAGACGTTTGTACTTATCCTCGGGAGGCTGCAGAACCTTTAGGAAAACTTCACATTCTTGAAATTTTTGTCGTGCGAACTTGTTGATCCGTGTACTAAACTTCTCTTTATTCTATTCTCTCACAGATGGTGAGGACTCGTGCTACCAGACGAGGTGGACGACCACCAGTACCACCTACTAAGGCCACCAGAGGTCGTGGACGCGGTCGTTGTCGTGGCAGAGGCAGGGCAGCAGGGGCAGCGCCTGTTGATCCACCAGTTGCCCCAACTCAGGATCAGGGTCCAGCAGCACCAGTTCAGGCACCAGTTGTGCCCATCGTGGTTCGAGGTCTTCAGGAGGCCTTGGCACAGATTTAGACAGTTTGCACTGGCCTGGCTCAAGCAGTTTCAACCACCACAGCAGTAGCTACTTCGTAGGCCAGGGGAGGCAATCAGACCCCCGCTGCTTGCACACTTGAGCAGGTAGTGCAGGGACAGACTCCAGAGGTACCTCCAGCTCAGCCATTTGCACCAGTGTAGGAGTTCAGGGTTCCAGATATGCCTGAGGATGAGCAGCGTCGCCTTGAGAGGTTTGGTAGACTCCATCCTCCGACATTCAGTGGTGCTGAGGGCGAGGATGCCCAGGGTTTTCTTGACAGGTGTCAGCGGATGCTCCGTACAGCAGGGATTCTTGAGTCTAGTGGTGTGGCATTTACCACCTTTCAGTTTACTGGGGTTGCCTTCACTTGGTGGGAGGCGTATGAGAGGCGTAGGCCGGCTGGTGCAGCGCCTTTGACTTGGCAGGAGTTCTCCACTCTCTTCTTGGAGAAGTACGTACCGTAGCCCTGCAGAGAGGAGCTGCGCAGGCAGTTTGAGTGGCTACGACAGGAAGATATGACTGTGTCTCAGTATGAGATGAGGTTTTCAGAGTTGGCTCGTCATGTCGTTTGGATGGTTCCGACTGATCGTGAGCGGATCAGGAGATTCGTTGATGGCCTTAACTACCATCTCCTCGTGCTTATGACTAAAGAGAGAGTATTTGGTGCTACATTCGAGGAGGTGGTTGATATAGCTCGAGAGATTGAGGCAGTTCGCCATCATGATCGAGAGGAGAGAGAGGCCAAGAGGGCTCAAAGTTCTGGTAGTTACAATGGCGCTCCTTCGAGGGGCCAGTTCTAGCAGGGTAGGGGTCGTTCTTTTAGGCCCGCTCAGTCACCCATCCCGAGTATCGTGGGGCATCTTCAGGTCGTGATTATCATGGTTCTCAGCAGGGTCAGCCTTCACTCAGCGGTCTACCAGCATAGAGTTCATCTCGTGCCCCGTTTGTTTAGGGTTCTTCTAGGCCGAGTGCGGTCAGCTAGTCACTCCGGCGTAAGGGGTTCCCTTTAGTACCATTCTCTAGCACCTGCGAGCTATTTTAAGTGTGTAGAGTTTGGACATGTCTGGAGGCAGTGTCCTCGTCGTGCTGCTAGCTCATCTCAGCAGAGAGGTCAGCCATCATCTTCTCGTCTAGTTTCTTCAGCACCCGCCCAGCCAGCTAGGGGTGAGGTTCAGGTAGCCAGGGGTTGCCCCAGAGGTGGAGGTTGATCAGGAGGTGGTCAGGCTCATTTTATGCTCTTCCAGGTAGGACAGATGCCATTGCTTCAGATGTTGTCATTACAGGTATTATTTCAGTCTGCCACAGAGATGCCTCAGTCTTATTTAATCACGGTTCCACTTATTCTTATGTGTCCTCATATTTTGCTCATCATTTGGGTATATCCCGGGGGTGTCTTACTTTACCTGTTCATGTATCTACCTCGGTGGGCGATACTATCGTTGTAGACCATGTGTACCGGTCATGCTTGGTGACTATTGGGGGTCTGGAGACCCGAGTTAATCTATTGTTGTTGAGCATGGTGGACTTTGACATTATTTTGAGCATGGATTGGTTATCTTCGTGTCATGCTATTCTAGACTGTCATGCTATGACAGTCACTTTATACCGGGTGCACCGAGGATCGAGTGGCGTGGTGTGACTGATTATGTTCCTAGTAGAGTGATTTCATTCTTAAAGGCCCAGCGTATGGTTGGGAAAGGTTGTCTTTCATATTTGGCGTTTGTGAGGGATGTTGGAGCCGAGACTCCTAGCATTGATTCTGCTCCAGTTGTGAGGGAGTTTCCCGATGTATTTCCTACAAATCTGCCGGGCATGCCACCGGATAGGGATATTGGTTTTGGTATTGACCTGGTGCTGGGCACTCAGCCCATTTCCATTCCGCCATATCGTATGGCACCGGCGGAGTTGAAAGAATTGAAAGATCAACTTCAAGAACTCCTAGATAAGGGGTTTATTCAGCCTAGTGTGTCACAGTGGGGCACACCGGTTCTGTTTGTGAAGAAGAAGGCTAGCACCATGAGAATGTGCATTGACTACAGGCAATTGAACAAAGTAACAGTGAAGAGCAAGTATCCCCTGCCTCGTATTGATGATTTGTTTGACCAGCTTCAGGGAGCGAGGGTGTCTCCAAGATTGATCTCTGTTCGGGCTATCATCAGTTGAAGATCAGGGATTCAGATATTCATAAGACTGCTTTCAGGACTAGATATGGTCACTATGAGTTTCTTGTCATGTCTTTCAGGCTGACCTATGCCCCAACAGTGTTCATACATTTGATGAACAATGTATTTCAGCCTTATTTAGATTCGTTTGTTATTGTTTTCATTGATGATATCCTGGTGTATTCGCGTAGTCAGGAGGAGCACGCACATCATTTGTGAGTTGTATTACAAAGATTGAGGGCGGAGAAGCTTTATGCAAAGTTCTCCAAGTGTGATTTTTGGTTCAGCTCAGTGGCTTACACGTGGTGTCAAGCGAGAGTATTCAGACCCGAAGAAGATAGAGGCGGTTCAGAGTTGGCCCAGACCGTCCTCCGCCACATAGATTCATAGTTTTCTTGGGTTGGCAGGCTATTATCGTCGGTTTATTCAGGGATTTTCCTCCATTGCATCTCCCCTGACCAAGTTGACTCAGAAGGTTACTTCATTTGTATGGTCGGACGAGTGCGAGGAGAGCTTTCAGAAGCTCAAGACAGCTTTGAACACAGCTCCAATATTGGTCTTGCCATCAGCTTTAGGTTCTTATACTGTATATTGTGATGCTTCGAGAGTTGGGATTAGATGTGTATTGATACAGGAAGATAGAGTTATTGCTTATGCTTCTCGTCTGTTGAAGCCCCACGAGAAGAACTACCCTGTACATGATTTGGAGTTGGCTACCATAGTTCATGCCTTGAAGATTTGTAGGCACTACTTGTATGGCGTATCTTGTGAGGTATTCACCGATCATCGTAGTCTTCAGCATTTGTTCAAGCAAAAGGATCTTAATTTGAGGCAACGTAGATGGTTAGAGTTGCTTAAGGATTATGAAATCACCATATTGTATCATCCGAGAAAGGCCAATGTAGTGACCGATGCCTTGAGCCGAAAGGCAGTGAGTATGGGGAGTTTGGCATACATTCTAGTTGGGGAGAGACCCTTTGCAGTCAATGTTCAGGCCTTGGCCAATCAGTTGGTGAGACTAGATATTTTAGAGCCTAGTCGGGTGTTGGCTTGTATGGTTTCTCGGTCTTCCTTATATGATCGCATCAGAGAGCGCCAGTATGATGATCCGCATTAGCTTGTCCTTAAGGACAGGGTTCAGCATGATGATGCCAGAGACGTGACCATTGGTGAGGATGGTGTGTTGCGGATGCAGGGCCGGATTTGTGTGCCCAATGTGGATGGCCTTCGGGAGTTGATATTGGAGGAGGTCCATAGCTCGCGGTATTCCATTCATCCAGGTTCCGCGAAGATGTATCAGGATTTGAGGTAGCACTATTGGTGGAGAAGAATGAAGAAAGATATTGTAGGATTTGTGGCTCGGTGTCTCAACTGTCAGCAGGTGAAATATGAGCATCAGAGACCGGGTGGCGTACTTCAGCGGATGATTATTCCCGAGTGGAAGTGGGAGAGAGTCACTATGGATTTTGTGAGTGGTCTTCCTTAGAAGTTGAAGAAGTTCGATTCGATTTGGGTGATTGTGGATCGGCTGACCAAGTCCGCGCACTTCATTCCGGTATGTACTACCTATTCTTCGAAGCGGCTGACAGGGATCTTTATCCGGGAGATTGTTCGATTGCATGGTGTGCCAATGTCTATTATCTCAGAAAGAGGTACTCAGTTTACTTCTCAGTTTTGGAGGACTTTTCAGCGAGATTTGGGAACACAGGTGGAGTTGAGCACAACATTTCATCCTCTACAATAGTAGTTATCAGTCGAGCATTCATATGGCTCCGTACGAGGCGTTGTGTGGTAGGCGGTGTAGATCCCCAGTTGGTTAGTTCAACCCCGGCTAAGCTACGCTGTTGGGGACAGATTTGGTTCAGGATGCCGTAGAGAAGGTGAAACTAACTCAGGAGAGGCTTCGTACATCACAGTCGCGTCAGAAGAGTTATGCGGACCGGAAGGTTCGAGATGTGTCTTATATGGTTGGTGAGAAGGTCTTGCTGAAGGTTTCACCCATGAAGGGTGTTATGAGGTTTGGAAAGAAAGGGAAGTTGGGTCCGCAGTTTATTGGGGCCTTTTGAGGTACTTAGGAGGATTGGATAGGTAGCCTATATGCTTGCCTTGCCACCCAGCTTGTCAGGCGTGCATCCGGTATTTCATGTTTCTATGCTCCAGAAGTATGTTGGGGACCTGTCCCATGTATTGAACTTTAGCACAGTTCAGTTGGATGATGATTTTACCTATGATGTGGAGCCAGTGGCTATTTTGGGTCGTCAGGTTCGAAAGTTGAGATCAAAGGATATAGCTTCGGTGAAAGTGCAGTGGAGAGGTCGGCCCGTGGAGAGGCTACTTGGGAGACCGAGCGGGAGATGCGGAGCCGATACCCTCACCTGTTTGAGGCTTCAGATATGTTTTTTGACCCGCTCGAGGACGAGCGTTTGTTTTAGTTGGGGAGGATGTGACGACCTGACCCGTCGTCTCATGAGTTACCACTTCATTTCCCCCATTTTTAGCTTCTTTATGCTTCATTATCCATATCTTATGTGATCGAGTTGGTTCGGAGAGGTTTTGGTAGGAAATGTGACACTTAGTCTCTTTAAGGAAGGTTTAGTTTGGAAAAGTCAACTGGATGTTGACTTATGGGTTAGAGGGTTCAGATGTGATTTTCGGTGATTCGGTTAGCTTCGGGGGATGATTAGTGACTTAGTAGCGTGAGCGGAAGTGATTTTGGAGGTCCGGTGTAGAATTAGGCTTCAATTGGCGAAGTTGGTATTTTGGCGAACTCCGGGTGATAGGTGAGATTTTGATCCGAGGGTCGGAATTGCAGTAGCTCTGTTAGGTTATTTGGGATGTGTGTGCAAAATTTCAGACCATTTGGAGGTGATTTTGTTAGGTTTTTGATCGAATGCGTATTTTGGAAGTTTTTGAAGAACTTAGGCTTGAATTCGATGGGAATTGATGGTTTTAGTGTTGTTCAAGGTGTTTTAATGATTGGAACAAGTTTGAATGGTGTTTTAGGAAGCGTGGGTGTTTTAGTTGAGGCCGTTGGGGCCTCGGGGTGATTTCGGATGCCGATCGGGGAGTTTTGGACTTGTGATGTTGCAGAATTTCTACTGATGCTGGTATTTCTGCACCTGTGGAAAAGGGATCGTAGGTACGGTATCGCATATGCGGCGAGGAAGTCGCAGAAAGGGAAAAGGGCAAGGCTAGGCTGGGCAACAGATTCGGATAGGGAACCGCACCTGCGGCGCCGCAGATGCGGCTAGGTGACCGCAGATGTGGCCTGGGGCGTTAAGTGATTTTTTGCTGAAGCGGAGGGAGGAACCGTAAAAGCGGTGCCGCATAAGCAGAAATGGGAACGCAGAAGCGGTGCCGCATAAGCGGAAATGGGACCGCAGAAGCGGAAAGGTCTAGACAAAAGGGTTTTAAAACATTTCCTTCGCGAGTCTATGTTAATTTTCACCATTGTTGAGCATCCTTGAGAGCTTTTGGACGGGAATTGAAAAGTGTTTCGACTGGGATTGATTGGAGGTGAGTCCTATGATCTAAAAACATGATTTAATTGTAGAATCAACCTAGAAATTCATGAAAACATAGCAAAAGGGGAAAAACTAGGGCTTGAGTTTTTTATATTTCAAATTGGGCTTTGATGGGTCTTTTGAGCTCGGATTTGGGAGTTCTTGGTATGTATGGACTCGTGGCAAGATAAGGAACCCATTGATGTTAAAATTTCTGAGTTTCGAGAAGTGGGCCCGAGGCTCGGGTTTTGCAATTTTGAGATTTTTACTATTTTTTGACTGTTTTCGATTGGGTTATGTTCCCTTAGCCTATTGTGACATATTCGTTGGGGGTTTTGGTCAGATTTGACGCGCGAGGAGGCTGATTTGAGAGGAAAGGGAATAGAGACCTAGAGAATTGGCCGGCTTGAGGTGAGTAATGATAGTAAATGATGTCCTTAGGGTTTGAAACCCCGGATTTGCATAACGTAGTGCTATATTGAGGTGAAACACGCGTTTAATGACGAGCGCGTGGTTGTTTACTATTGGGGATTGTGACTTGGTCCGTCCTGATTTATGTTTTTACCGCATATTTGATTGAGATGTGTTTGTTATCAACATGATTTGGGCTTATTGCCATATTTTGGGTTTGATGCCAAATACTTGAATCCGTCATGGACTTTTATCACTGTTTCCTCACTATTTTGATATATTACTTGAACTCAGTCCTATTGATTGGTACCGTTTTACAAACTCAGCCACTTTTAATTGAATTTAAGACTTAAATAATATTTCCAATGTTGTTTGGGCTGAGCACTACTGTTTTACTGATGCCCGAGGGGCTTGTGATGATTTCTGGACTGAGTGAGGCCGAGGGCTAAATGTGAGGATATGCTGAGTGATATGAGATGCTTTATATGCCACGAGGTGGCTTGAGTGATAGGAGGCCGAGTGATGTAAGGTCGAGTGCCGAGTGATGATGCCACGAGGTGGCTTGATATAGCGCTTGGGCCGTAAGGGGCCCCTCCGGAGTCTGCACACCCACAGTGAGTGCGGATACCCATATGATCTGCGAGTGAGCCTGAGGGGCTGATACTATGCTAAGTGAGTGATACTGAGCCCGAGGGACTGATACTGTTGAGCAAATGATACTGGGCCTGAGGGGCAGATTACTACTCACTATTTACTTGTTGTTTTACCTGATTTACCTATTATTAAAAGAAGATTTCATATGATTCTTTACGGTTTTACTTCTTTAAGTGATTTACTATGTGTTTTCATGCTTTCAGTCATTATTTATCATTATTACTCACTGGGTCGGAGTTCTCACATTACTCCCGGCACCATGTGTGCAGATTCAGGCATAGCAGAGTCCGCACCTGAGCGCTGATTCCTTCCAGACCAGGCAGCGATTTAGAGCTACGAGGTAGCTGTTGACGTCTGCAGCCCCTATTCTCCCCTATCCCCTATCGTTTATGTTTCATCAGACTATTATATCGGATTTCATACTTTTTAGACTTATAGTAAACTCTGTAGTAGCTCATGACTTGTGACACCCCGGTTTGGGTTATGTCGGGATGGTTTCCCTTGTTATTATCGCTATTTTTGTATTTACAGCTATCTTAAACATGTTTTAGATTTTTTAATGTTAATCAATTGTTTTTAAAAGAGGTGTTTGTGTTGTTCTGGCTGGCCTTGTCTTCACGAGAGGCGCCATCACGGCCGGGTTCGGAAATTGGGTCATAACAAGTTGAATTTGGTGTTATCGAGATTCATTTGGGGTTTTGAGATTGGAAAAAATTTCGTATGGTGATTTATGACTTGCACCCAAAATTCATCATCATTCTGAGTTGATTTGATCGGAATCAGATGCGCGGAAGTGTGTTTATAAGTTTTGAGTTTCATAATTTAATTCATGCATTTTGGTATCCAATTTGTGATTTTAGATGTTATTTCAGTTTTTAAACATGTGAGTGAGTTCGTATGATATTTTTAGTCTTGTGCGGATATTTGGTGTGGAGCCTCGAGTGCACAGGTGAGTTTCGAACGCATTTAGAGTGGTGGAAGGACTTCAGTTTATTTTATTTTCTAGGCTGGTGCTACAGGTCTCGCAAATGCAAAGTTTCATTTGCATTTGCGAGCTCGCATTTTTTAGGAACCATTCGCATTTGCGAAGTTAGGAAGGCACTGAGGATTTCGCATTTGCAAAGATCCTGGCGCTTTTGCAAACTGCCCCTCTTTGCACTTGCAAAGTTTTGGTCGCATTTGCGACCATGGCAGAGTTGGCCATCCTTTGCATTTGTCATGACCCATAATCTAACTAGTCGTGTGTAACGGATCTGACATGTCGTTTTGAGTATTTGCACTTTTCTCGTTTGTTTGAGGGCATGAGTAGCTTCGTATGATGTATTATGACATATGTGAATCGTCGGTTATGATTTTCAGGTTATTCGAAATTGATTTTAAAGGTTTGATCAAGTTTTGACTTTTTAGAATTTGACCTCGGATTGAATTTTTGATGGTTCCGTTAGCTTTGTTAGGTATCAGTCTGCAAGAAATTAGATATGTCTTATCTTAACTTTTTGGTCTTAGCAGGGGGAAAATAGTTGTTTAAGAGTCATATGGTCCCACTCGTAATGGACCCTTGGGGCAAACTATGCAACCAAAGTCTTGGCATCTCCTTTTAAAGAAAAAGAAATTATCCTTAAGTTCTAGAAAATCAATTAAATGACTGTGTGGATCTTCACTTGCATTACCATTGAAGATATAAGATTGTTGAATTGTTTGAATCAGGCTGGTCCTGATTTCAAAGTTTTTGGCTACCGTTAGGGGCTTCCTGATAATAGGTTCTCAGTTGAAGTGATCATGTGCAGCATAATCCCTAAGGATTCTGTCTGCTGGCCTTGGCGCCACTACATCAAATTGCTCCTTTATATGGACTGGTGGTGGGATCTTAAGTGGGTTAATGTCCTCTTCTTCCTGGTTTTTCTTTTTTACAAGCTGCTCCTTGAGTAGATGATATTTGTTCTTTCCTACGTAATCAAATAAATCTTTCAATTTCAGGATCATTATTAGCCAACTCTTTTATAGAAGAGCAGAATAACAAAAAAAAGTTATAAAACAATGAAACTATCAAGTATGCGTTAGTACTAATACTAACAACAAATTGAGATAGAATAGTTGTGATGACCCTAAAGGTCATCTCTTATTTTAGAAGTCAAAACTGTGTTCTGAGGCCTTAAAACCCTCTTTTTGTCTCAACTCAATTTGTGTGCGCAGTTTGAACGCTCTTCCGGAAAGCTTTTATGTGAAATATAAGAAAATTTATGAATTTGGCCTTTAAATTGGTTAAAGTTGACTTTGGTCAACTTTCTTGGTAAACGGACCCGGACCTATGATTGGATGATCCCGTAGGATCCGTAGTAAAATATGGGACTTGGGCGTATGCCCGGAATCGAATTCCGAGGTCCCAAGCCTGAGAAAAGAATTTTTAAAGAAATTGTTTACTGGAAAATATAAATGCTTATAGAGGTAATGCACGAAGGGTGATGCCGTGCCGTATCATATGGTGAGAACGAGAGTAAAATCACGAAGGATGATGTCGTGCACGTGTTACCATTTCCTTGTTCTTATTGATATAGATATGATGTTCATTATGCTTTCTTATTGATGCTTCTTTATTGGTTATTGCTGGAATTTGATATTCCCCGCAACATGTCCCCTTCCCACCTTATTCTTTTGATTTCTGTTATTATGCTTCCATTTGTATATGTTGTAATTGCACAGGTTTACATGGTTGTCGTATTCTAGCCTCGTTACTGCTTTGTCGAGGTTAGGCTCGACGCTTACCAGTACATGGGGTCGATTATAGTGATGCTATACTCTGCACTCTTTTATGCAGATTATGGCACCGGAGCTAGTGAGTAGTTAAGGTAGCTGCCTTCAATTCAGGGAGACCAAGGTAGATCTGCTGGCGTCCGCAAAGCCTGAAGTCTCCCTTCCCTGGTTTATGCTTTCTGTTGTCTCTTTTCTTTCCGAGAATAGTTGTATTTCCTTTTCAGACCAGTATTTGTAATAACTCGTAGATATTCGTGAAATTGTGACACCAGATTCGTGGGTAGATTGGTAGTGGATTAGTTGATCATGTTATACTTCTTCGCATTTATAATCTGTTTATCTTTAGTGTTTGGCTTATATCTGTTTGGGTTGAATGTTGAATGTGTAGAACCTTAATAGTTGGCTTGCATAGCTTTCACAAGTAGGCTCCATCACGACTCTAGAGGGTGGAAAATCAAGGTCGTGACAAGCTGGTATCAGAGCTCTAGGTTGCTTAGGTCTCACAATTCACGAACAAGCTAGGTAGAGTCTGAGGGATCAGTACAGAGACGTATATGCTTATCCCCAATAGGCTACATAGTTTAGGAATAACTTCAAATCTATTCTTCTCTATCATGCGATTTGACTTCTCAATGCTAATTGAACTTCTACTCTGTTTTTTCACATATTGCGAGAACACGCACTTCTTCATCCCCTGATCAGCAGCCTGAGCTCCCAATGGTAGCTCCTACAAGGGGCAGAGGACGAGGCTGAGGCCATGCTAGAGGCCGAGGTAGCGGCAGGGCTCAGCCCAGAGCAGAAGAACCAATGGTGGAGCCTCAAGTAGATTTTGAGGAGGAGGCTCTAACCCAGATAGTTCCAGTAGGACCAGCTTAGGTTCTAGAGGGGTTCATCGCTACCCCGGTACTCCAGGATGCTTTGGTCCGTATAGTGGGCCTTATGGAGAGTGTCGCCCAGGCACGCTTGCTTCCTGTGGCATCAGCCGTCTCTCAGGCTGGGGGAGGAGCATACACTCCTGCTACTCGCACTTTAGAGTAGATGGCTCCCTTGTTTCAGACTCCAGCAGCTCAGCCAGTTGGGGTAGTTCGACCGGGTGTTGTGGCTTATACCAGTGATGGTGCAGTTATGTCTGCTGATGCTTTGTGGAGGTTGGACAGGTTCACCAAGCTCTTCACTACTACTTATGGCGGTACATCTTCAGAGGATCCCCAAGACTATTTGGACAGTTGTCACGAGGTTCTTCGGAACATGGGGATAGTGGGTACCAATAGGGTCGACTTTGCAACTTTTCGTCTGTCGAGTTCTACCAAGACTTGGTGGAGGGATTATTGTTTGGCTAGACCAGCTGGGTCACCAGCTTTGACTTAGGATTAGTTATGTTAGCTATTTCTGGAGAAGTTTCTACCTATCACTCAGAGAGAGATCTATCGGAGGCTGTTTGAGCGTCTCCAGCAGGGTTCTATGACTGTCAGTCAGTGAGAGACCAAATTTATTATCTTAGGCAATCATGCTCTTATTTTACTTCCTACCGAGAGAGGGTGAGGAGGTTCATAGTGGGAGTTGCTCAGCCGATTCGATCGCAGATGGCTAAGGGGAAAAGAAGCAAGATTTCTTTTCAGGATGCGGCCAATGTGGCTATGTGAGTTGAGATGGTTCTATCATAGGGGAGTGATCAGGGGTCTACCAGAGGCCCCGTCATTTGGGCAGGTTTAATGGTACCTCATCTGGAGGCCGGGATTCTTTAGGTAGGGGCCATTCTTCCAGGTCATTTCATTCAGCACTTCAGGCTTCTCATGGTGCTCCAGGTGGCCATGGTTCTCATGTATAGTATTTTGATCAGTTGCCCTACATTGCACCACCAGCTCCTACCAGTGCACCACCGCTCCAAAGTTTTTAGGGTAGTTATTCATGCTGTCAGGGTCAGCAGTCTCAGCAGCTGATGGCTTGTTATACTTATGGCGATATGAGGCATATTGCTAGATTTTTCCCTCGAGCAACGAGCAGCTCTCAGCATCAGGGTTCCAGTGCCACGGTTCAAGCACTGAATGTCCCGCCACCCGCTCAGCCAGCTAGAGATAGGGGTCGAGGTGTTAGAGGTGGAGGTCAGGCCGCTAGAGGTCAAGGTCAGGCAGCTAGAAGTGGAGGCCAGGCAGTAGGAGGCCGTCCTCGGGATGTAATTCAGAGTGGTGGGGCCCAGCCCCGATGTTATACTATTTCAGCCAGACCTGAGGCTGTGGCCTCTAATGAAGTTATCACAGGTACGGATTCAGTTTACAGTAGAGATGCCTCAGTTCTATTTGATACAGGGTCTATATATTCCTATGTGTCATCTTATTTTGCCCCTTATCTGGTTGTGCCTCGTGATTCTTTGAGTGCACCTATATTTGTGTCTACACTGGTGGCTGATTTTATTATTGTAGATTGAGTCTATAGCTCGTGTGTGGTTATTATTAGGGGTCTTGAGACCCGTGTAGATCTTTTACTTCTTGATATGGTAGACTTCGATGTCATTTTAGGAAAGATTGGTTATCCCTTATCATGTTGTATTGGACTATCACGCCAAGACCGTGACCTTAGCATTGTCTGGGTTGCCTCATTTGGAGTGGACAGGGACTCCTAGTCATTTTACCAATAGGCTTATCTCATATATGAAGGCTAGGCGTATGGTTGATAAGGGATGTTTGCCTTATTTGGCATATGTTCGTGATTCTAGTGTTGAGGTTCCTTCTATGAATTCAGTGCTCGTTGTTCGTGAGTTTTTCCAGAGGTATTTCCTTCAGACCTGTCGGGGATACCACCTGATATGGATATTGACTTTTTCATTTAGTTGGCTCCGGGCACCCAGCCTATTTCTATCCCGCCATATCGTATGGCCCCACCAGAGTTGAAAGAATTGAAAGAACACTTGCAAGACCTGTATGCCAGGACTTGTGGCCCGCACATGAACGGTTTCATCTTGGCTAGCCGGTTACTTTTGGATGACCATGGAGACGGATTACATCCAGTATGTCTGCTAGTGCTTTCAGTGTCAAGTACATGCCGATATGATAAAAGTGCCACCAAATGAGCTCAATGCAACAAGCTTACCTTGGTCATTCGCCGCCTAGGGGATGGATGTTATTGGTCCGATCGAGCCCAATGCTTCAAACGGACACAAGTTTATTCTGGTAGCCATTGATTACTTCACAAAATGGATAGAGGCTGCATCATACAAAGCTGTAACCAAGAAAGTCATTGCAGATTTTGTCAAGGATCGTATTATTTGCCGATTCGGAGTCCCTAAGTCCATTATTACTGATAATGACACCAATCTCAACAGTGATCTGATGAAAGCTATGTGTGAAGCTTTTAAAATCAAGCACAAGAAGATACTATGAAAAATGGTAGAAAACCATCTAGAAGATACTATGAAAAATGGTAGAAAACCACAAACAATGGCATGAGAAGCTTGCTTTTGATTTACTGGAATACCGCACTACGATTCATACATCAATCGGGGCAACACCCTACATGTTGGTTTATGGCACCGAGGTTGTTATCCGAGCCGAGGTGGAGATTCCTTCTTTAAGAATCATGCAGGAAGCTGAACTCAGTGATGCAGAGTGGATAAGAAGTTGCAATGAACAATTGGCCCTTATCGATGGAAAGAGGATGAACGCAGAATGTCACGACCAACTTTACCAGAACAGAATCTCTAGAGCTTTCAACAAAAGGGTCAAACCAAGACAGTTCGCATTAGGGAAGCTGGTATTAAAGAAAATCTTCACACATCAAGATGAAGCCAAAGGGAAATTCTCTCCCAATTGGCAAATCCGTACATGATTCACAGGGTACTGATAGGAGGAGCACTTATACTTGTAGAAATGGATGGAGAAATCTGGCCAAAGCCGATAAATTCAGACGCTGTCAAGAGATACTATGCATAGATTATCTACTTTTTTTCATATGATGTAATTCAACTACACTTGACATGATTCCCATTTAAGAGGGGATACGTAGGCAACCTTATGGGTTCGGTCATATCATAACAAAATTTCCATTTCCCCCAAGCTTAGAAACTGGGACAGAATTTTGAGGAGGACCCTCAAAATTTTGGAGCAAGTCCAGCCAACGCCATCGCATGCCAGAAAGTTAGTTAAGAAATGGGGGTAGAATTTTGAGGAGGACCCTCAAAATTCCAGAGCAAGTCCAGCCAACGCCATCGCATTCCAGAATCTCAGTTAAGAAACTGGGGCAGAATTTTAAGAAGGATCCTCAAAATTACAAAATAAGAGAGTTGCAATGTCTCTGAAATGTGTTATAGTAGCTAGTTCATCTAAAATAACTTGATATATTGATGTATTTTAGAAATGACTCTATTTTTATCAATAATTGTATACTTTCGAGAAATCTATTTCCATGACAATTAGGTGTTACCCAAGGAAACTCAAAAAAGCCTCCAGACCAGGACGAAGTAAGGCCAGTGGATGAAAACACGAGCCAACCTCCCCTAACAACCTTACAATTTTTCTTTGAACATAGGAACATCTGACATAACGATAACATCCGCAAATATATACACGTGGCAAGATCACTATCAACCAGGCCATCAGACACTAAATGTAGCTCCAGTTACGACATATGCTGCTCTTATCTGCTTCCTGCTCCTCGCATGGGACAAAAACTTTTCTCGCATATCTGCATGAGGCTAATCCTTACCTCCATATCTGCATGAGGCTAGTCCTTGGCTCCCTATTTGCATGAGGCTAATACTTGCCTCTATACTTACATGAGGCTAATACTTACCTCCCTATTTGCATGAGGCTCCCTATTTGCATGAGGCTAATCCTTGCCTCCATACTTGCATGAGGCTAATCCTTGCCTCCCTATTTGCATGAGGCTAATCCTTGCCCCCCTATTTACATGAGGCTAATCCTTGCCTCCCTACTTACATGATGTTAATCCCTGCCTCCCTATTTGCATGAGGCTAATCCTTGTCTCCATATCTGCACGAGGCTAATCCTTGCCTCTATTTCTGCATGAGTCTAATCCTTGCCTCCCCATTCGCATGGAACTAAGCATTGTTCATTTTCGCAGACATTTTCCTCTATTTCTAGCACTATCTATTTTCTTTTCGATCGGGCTATGCTCTGCCCTCCATTTCACAAGACTAATTCTTGTCTTTTTAACATCATTATTGAATATCATGGGTTAAAATATTGCCAATCTATCTGAGCGCATCATAGTCTAAATGTATCATCCTCATAGCCAGAAGACACCATGACATGGCCGGAGGATCTCTCAAATTTGCATGACATTATTCAAAGGCGTCATGGTTTGGAGGCATCATTTTTATGGACCGAGAACATCATTTCATGGCCCGCAAATACCTCACTATAAAATTCATGGCCCAAGACGTCATGGTCCAAGGATGTCATCGTTAACCATCCGAAGACAGCCTTCATGGTCCAAAGGGAATCTGCATCATGTTTAGATTTACGCAAATATATGTTTGTAGCATCTTTTAACTACAAGTAACCAGTAAGCAATCGCTATCCTAGCAGGAGTGATCTCACTATAGTTCCTTCAACTGTCCCGAGCCTTAACCACTCACCATTGTCGCTTCCGCATCGCGTGTCTATTCTAGCAATAATTTCATTGGCATGTTTCACAGATGAATCTAGAACTACACATGGCATGATTCCTGCAAAATCAGGGATATGTAGGCAACTTGAAGACTGGAGTCCGGCCTCTATCTTTTAAAATATCCTGCCCGATCAAAGTTGGCCATCATTTCTTTACCCGAAAACTCTTTTATCCTCCCCGGATAAAGAAGGGCTGCTGTTGATACTCAATTTTTCCCTATATATTATTAATATACATAAATACTTTTAAAATAGCATATATACATATATAATCATACATAAGCATTTTTATAGATTTTTTCTATAATTTTAAAGGCTTCAAATTGATTTATTTCCTTCCTTTTTACTCATAAAATCTCCATCAATAATCCTTAAAATTATATTTGAGGTGATTTAGCCATCTAAATTCAATATTGATGCCAAAATATTGTTAAAATATTTTTAGTGCATTTTTTATAATTGCATTTGCAAGTTTTAAGCTAATTTACATATATTTGCAACACTAGCCCTATTAATGCATAATTACATTTATATTCATAAAATGATCTTCTATATTTTTAAAATTTTAAATCACTTTTAGTACACAAAATTATTTTTTAGAAATCATCTACTATTTATTATAAATTATATAGGGCTAAACTGGCTATTTAAAACTTAGCCAAATTGTATTTTAAGTTGAGCCTCAATTCAACCTAATACCCCAGTCCAATTTCAGATGAAATTACCCAACCCAGGCCCTAACTACACCTACCCGACCCACGAACCCATCAGATCATAGCCGTTGATCTGAAAGATCAACGGCCAGTATTTGTTCTTTCCTTTTTAATTCCAAACGACCCACAACCCTAATCATTTTCTATACACAGCCGCCTTAAAATCCTCTTTGCTGTCAAAGCACTCTCAATCTAACCCTAATTATCAAAGGCCGACCTCCCATCTCCGGCTATCTCCGGTGACCTCTTATTGTCTCTTAAGCCTCCAATTACTTCTCTCATGCCAACCTTGCCTTCTCTAAAGCCCTAAAGGGCCCAAGGCCATGCCGACTTTCATCAAGAGTTCATCTCCTACCAGTTCCTGGCTTTTCTAGTATGATTTCAAGCGAATTCATTCTATATTTGCTACGATCCTTGGGATTCTAGACATGTTTATCCATCTCTATATGGTTCTTTTGAAACCCTAATTTCTTTTCTATACCTCCTAGATCTGTACAGATCTAGGACAATTTGAGTTTGTTTCTTGAGTGTTTTACACTGTTCTTGAGGTTCTTTACAATAATTGTATGATTTCAAGTGTTTTTCATCTTCTTCTAAAACTAGGGTTTTCATAACTTCTTTTTAAAACTTTGTTTAACTGATTCTTTGTGTTTAAAATTCTACTTCTTACATATCTTGACTGATTCTTTGAGCTTACTACATCTTTAACTCATCTATGTTGAAAGTCATTATTTTTTAGGGTTCTTCGTTTGGTTCTTTGTATCAACATGACTGATCGGTTCTCGTTTTTGAGTTTCTATGATTTCTCGAGACTATATTGCCTTGATATGATTCTACTGAGTTTCTTATCCTAACTTACATTGATTCTATGTGCTTGTGTTCATCTTGACTATTCAAGACTTGCCTCTTTCTCATTGAATCAGTATTGTTTAACTTTCATGCTTGCTAGAGTTGTATGCCGACTCTTGACTATCCATGTCTTACTTTATTTATATGTTAAACACTAACTCTGTTCACGAATCTTTCTTTGACTGATTTTGAATTCCCTGTTTCTTGGTTTGATTTGAATACTTTCCTTTTAACCTTCGATTTTTACCTTCCTACTCAATGTGGTTGATTTACTTGCCTAAACTAACTTTCCCTTACCTTGTCTGCATGGTTACTTGATTCTTACCGACTATTTCCTTAATTAAAATTTTCTAAACCTAGCCCTAATTGTTTACTCTATGCCTACTATGTTTAAATTATTTCCTTGTCTGTTATGCTCCAGTTACACAATGATTTCTTTCCTTATTTGTTACTTGTTCTTACCGTTTGAACTAATTCCCTTAATTAAGGGAGTACTTGTACTGATTTTGCTCTAATTGGTTCTGAGTTCCATAATTACTATACAATTGTGATTCTTGCCTTATTTTTCCTAGTTTTGAACTACTATATATATGATCTCTCATTAACAATCAACACACACGAACACATTAGTTCAAACTCTCTCACACTCAAAACTTTTTTGCTCTCTTTCTTTGGCTACTTGCTCTTATTCTGAATTAGCCGGCTGCATGCCAAGGCTAATGATTATGCTCTCATATTCTTCACTTTGTGTTACTATCTCTATACTGGTATATTCTGATATCAATTCAAGTCCCAAAACCAATATGTTTCTTTACTGCTTCAGTTTATCATGTTTCTAATGTGTTGCTATATATGGTTCTGTTGTTCAACATGTGATTGACATGTTTATCTTACTGCTTCATCTAGCATGCTAGTCTAACCCTCTTAGGGCCTTTCAAAACATGTTCTATTCCCCTAGTACTCTGTCTTAACCCTGTTTTGAGTGCTTGCCTATTTGTTATCCAGTTTTAATATGCATTTACCTTGTAAAGTGATCTATGTCTGATTCTATGATTGATTCTAAAATTCATATTGTGTTGGTACTACTAGCTATACCCTAATCCAATAAACCCCCCCCCCCCCCCCCCC
>MU748956.1:99172-131142 GCA_026770625.1 Nicotiana glauca
CCAATTTCCATCACCCTTGTGTGAAGGGCTGTTATTTGAGTGTTGTTGAATTTGTCCTGGCTATATGTTTGATCTACTGTTATACAACTCTTGTTAAACTATTTTACTGAACAACTCTCTTATCTATAGAAGTACTAAGTCTTTTCAAATGCCTCTTTCCTATTTAAACCTTTTCAAGAACATGTCAAGCACTCTCACTCCACTCTTAGGTCTTCAAGTTCTACCCCTCAAGAGTGTGAAAGCCTTGGGATCCATATGAGGTCCCTCTGAACTCTGATGCACTGGAGCTGGCTCTTCCATACGACACATACTCAGTTTTGGTTATAAGGTCTAGGTGTAAGCACTGCCCGGGATCCTTGAGATTCTTAGGAAACTCTAACGCACATAGATAATGATTGTGTCTATGGAATTTGGAATTTGAGGCTATTGGAGGCTCGAGAGAATCATTTGGGCCTGTGTGAAGATCCCTATGTTGTAACTTTTTTTTTCTATTTATGCAATTTATTTAGCTGGTGTGTAATAATTATTTGTAAACGAATATTGGGGATAGCTAGTGAAAAAGGGAGGGTAGTCATATATGTTATCAATATCAATGGGTAGAAACCATTCCATAGGTCTGCATTTCCCATATGTGCATTAGAATCCATGTTTAGGACCAATACATTCCAAGCATGTCATGCATTAGATATCACGTTCCTAGGTTTACTGTTTCAGCATCTCATTTGACATTAGTTGTATCACCTAGAAATCCTTCTTTAAGCTAAATAATAGCACTAACATAAAATTGTTACTTATGCATATTTTGAAATCATGCATAACTTGTTGTGCATTTAGAAATCCTGCTTTAGGAATCTTGCATATAAATCATTCTATACCTTATATATGCATATTATATTCCATGTTTAGGTTCTCGTTCATACTCACTCAGCTATGCCTAGTTAAACTACTGATGCTTGAAAAGGAGTATTAAAGGTCTCATCATGCTTTAACAAACTGGTAATAATCCCTGTATTTTTGTAACACCTAGAACAGCATGGTCTTAGGGGAAAAAACAACTTCTGAACTTCTAATAGTTCTTATAACAATTGTGCACTACCCTATGCCTAGGCAAGCCTTAGGTATTCAACTCTTATAAAACTAGAAACCGCCTCTTTATGTGTTTACTGTTTAATGGTTGACAGACTTAAAATTAGAAGGCAAACTAATAGGGCCACTACTTCTGAGTTTATAAAATAAACTTCCTAACTTCTATGTTTTGATATTCACTTAGACATCATGCCTTAGGATCATGTTTAATAATACTACCCTTATTTGTGTTTGAGTCGTACTATCTACATGCCTTATCTGTGGAGGTAAAACTTAGCCCCTTATTTTCTCCTTTATGCTTTTATTCGCTAAGAGTCCTATGTGTTCTTGTAGGTTAACCAACCTAGGATCCCTTCTTCCCTAAATCCTTTGCCTAAAACTTTGCTTTCGATATAACTTGTTCAAATTCTTTGTCTTATTGTCTAAGTCACACAATGTCCAACATGCTTTATTTGTAGTTATTTGTTTCGAGTACTTATTCGTCAAAGTACTAGTTCATAAGTATAAGTTTGGCCTGAACCCACAGTTGTTGACTAAGAGAGTGCCTAACGCCTTCCCCTCAAGGTTATTTCGAGCCCTATATCTCTAGCAATGCAAACCAATGAAAGAGTTAATCGCTCTAGGTGCCCTAACGCACCATAATCCGTTAGGTGGCAGCTCTTCAAAATACCCAATTCCTAAAAAGAAATGAGTTATTACCCCCATAAATGTCGAAACCCAGACCTTTTCTTCCCCGTAAAAAAGAGAGTGAAAAGAAAGAGATGCGACAACATGGCAACTCTGTTGGGGATACCTTTAGGCTCTTATCATAAGGAACTTATTCTTATAAATTAGTCCCAAGAAAGTCCTGTACCCCTTGTTTTAATTTACATGTCTGTTTTCTTTTAAGCACTTTATGATTCTTTATCCCTGAAACTGACTTGTCTTTTTGTTTCTTTTTCCTATAACTGACTTTTAATTATTTAAATACCGTATTTATTTTTCCTACGTGCAAATACTTGACGACATGTTATTAATTGCTGCATAAATCATGCTCCACATCATATTTCACTCATGCGTATCAAATCCTATAGCAATATTTAATGAGTGGTTGCGCTCTTCTTATTTATTACCCTTAAATTCTGAAAGGCTTATTTGAGGTAGAAGCAATTGATCAGCAGTGCAGTCGACGGTTCCATGCCTTCCCTCTCAAGTTGTCTGCTTGTGTGTACCAGTCTAAAACCCTATAGTAGACTTACTTTGGTCAAAATTGTGCATGCATCATGGTCAAACCTAGTCGAATCAATATGTTATCCACATAATGATCCTTTAAGCCCTATTAAAAATTCCACCGGGTTTCCCATAATCCTAATGGACACAACCACATTCTGTGCATTAATTTGGAGAACTAAATGCCGATATGCTGATCGTAAATGTATAAATAGTTGAGTCTAGTGGGGGTAAGGCCTAACCCTTTTGTTTTGCAAAAAATGAGGCACGAGGTTTTGCTGCTAGATTGGTAGGAGGACCTTTCCTCAAGTGACAAGAAACATATGAGAAAGTACTTGGGCAACTTGCCTTCCTTGCTAGATATTGAGCCAAACAACAAGTTGATCGAGGCTGCCACTTTATTCTAGGATAGTGAAAGGGTTGTGTTTCGTTTCGGCGACATAGAAATGGCACCGCTTCTAGAAGAAATTGGAAGGCTTGAAGGGTTGACTTGGGATAGTCCCGGTCTATTAGTACCAAAAAACCATACTGGCAAGGGATTTTTTAAAGACGATGGGGCTAAATAAGAATGTCGACCTAGTGTGCTTGAAGGAATCTTACATACCTTTCGAATACCTGTATGAGAGGTATGGCCATAGAAAGTCTTTCTGTACCTACCATGATGAGATCTCTCTCACTTCTCTGGGTCACATCCACTGCAGAGTGTTCATATTCATTGTATGCTTCTTAGGCCTGATAGTGTTCTCAATGAAATAGGGAAGAATCCACACAAGGTTGGCCATGGTCGCCAAGACTTTGATGGAAGGGATTGATGGACAGACATATACCATAGTCCCTATGATTATAGCCGACATCTACAGGGTTCTGGAGTGCTGTTAAAGAGGGGTCAAGCATTTTGATGGTTATAACTTGTTGCTGCAGTTGTGGTTGTTGGAACATTTCCAGATGGGTCACTATCACCAAGAATTTCCGTGAAGGGCTTGGAACAACCATATTGCCTTTCATCACCCCAAGCAGATGACTTACATTCCAGATACGTTTGCTCAGCCGGAAACTGCTAAAGAATGGGTAGGGTTCTTCGACAATCTGATCGAGGAATATGTACAATAGATGTTTGAATGGTTCCCAACCGACGAATCCATCATCAGATCCAGGGATGCTCCGCATTTAGTGCTTATCAGGTTGAGAGGGATATACCCATATGTCCCTATCCGAGTTGTGAGGCAAGTAGGAAGGAAATAGGTTGTACCAAGGGTTGTCAAGATGAGTCATTGCAGGGCAGACTTTCAAGATGATGACGTCCCTTACAAGTGCCAAGCTCAGCACATGTGGAACTACAAAATCATTATGGAGAAAAACACCATTGAGCCAGATAGGTATCATGCAGGGTGCGAGCCTCTCTACCCGGCATGGTTAGGGGACAATCTGAAAGGAATGGTGACACTAAGGGCCGGTCGAGGGAATAGAATCATAGATGAAGAAACTGAAGCTCAAGTCAAATACAACAGGCTGCACAAGAGGGTTAACGACTCTGAGAATGAGTACCGGGAAATACATGAGAGGAATGTGAGGTTGATCGAGCAATGGAAAGAAATGGTAGTTACTTCCAACAGGAAACTGGAGTATCTGGAGCGAGGAATAGTGGAGCTGGAAGGTAAATTCATAAAGAGGATTGAAAATTTCCAGAACGCTAAAGGAGGACATCTGGCCAGAGCCTACTAGCTACTGAGGCTGCGTGAGCTGGGGGATCTCTATGATGGAGTCTGGAAGATCGAATCTGGGGAAGGTCTTTCTGGGACTAAACAGGCTAGATTTATTTGCTTTTTCCTAAAAATGTAATAAGACCAAGTGCCAGTAGTGATTTATTTTCTTATCTTAGTATCGTTTTGGTATTCGTCTATTTTTATATTATGAAGTGAAGCATTTGTTGGCATTTAAAGTTCTCCAAATTTATTTGTTGCTAGGCCTACCTCTAGCATAATGGGTCTCCCCAAATTAAGACGCGAATTTACAATTTTGCAAATATATGTTTAAATACTGCAAACATTTCATAATCCTCACTAACTTGTTACCTTTTTTGTTTTTCCTTATTTTTTATTATTCCCATCCCCTTCGGTTGGTTCACTCATACTGGCCTCATCAACATATCATACCAGATCTAGAGGCCCTCCACCTCCTCCTCATCCAAGCAACACAAAAGGCTGAGGAAAAGCGAAAATGGAAGACTTAAGTGGTATCCAAAAGGAGAATATCGAGAATGCAGAAACCTCAGATGGCCGTAGTACTCTGGCCCCAAATGATCTAGTTTTGAGATTGGAACAAAAGATACTGGAACTGCAAGGAGAACTTGATCGGGTTCACAACTTGGCAAACTTGTCACTCACTCTGAATGTCCCTAACATCCACCAACAGAACACTAAGAACCCAGCACCTCCCCAAATCATGCAAAACCAACACCCATAAAACCCTCCCGCACCGAATCAATACACAACTCTAACCCAGAATCCCAACCCATGGCAATTCTACCGCAACACCACCATCAACAAGTTCGTTACCTGGGAACTACTACTTACCACACTCCCAAAAAAACACCACTACCCATTCCCGATCCCCGAAAACCCACCAATGACCATCACTATACCCAAGTTCTTGGCACCCATCAAAGAAACCCTATATATGTGGAAACTGTACCTCATTCTACCCATCCAATCTCCTGTACACCGGAATCCTCTGAGAAGGACCTGCTCGTTAAAAAACATGGCTGAAGAACTCAAGAAGTTAACAAGTCGAGTTTAGGGTGTTGAAGTCGATAGAGGAATAGAAGGTTTAAACTACAAAGTCATGTGCATACAGCCAAATGTGGAATTGCCTGAGGGGTACAAACCTTCCAAGTTTGAGAAATTCGATGGCACATGTGATCCCAATGCTCATTTAAGGACTATTGTGACAAGCTTGTCGGGTTCGAGAAAGATGAAACGATCCGGATGAAGGTATTTATGAGGAGTCTTACTGGGGATGCTTTGTCCTGTTATATCAACCAAGATCCCAAGAAATGGTCCAATTGGGTAAGTATGGCGTCGGATTTCATAGACCAATTTAGGTTCAACACAGAGAACGCACCGGATGTTTTCTATATTTAGTTACTTAAGAAGAAATCTATCAAGACTTTTCGTGAGTATGTTACTCGTTGGAGGTCAGAAGCAACCAAGATCAAGCCATATTTGGACGAAGAACAGATGAACAAATTCTTCCTCATAACACTGGATCCGCAATATTATGAAAGGTTGATGGTTATCAAAAATCACAAATTCTCTGACATCATCAAACTTGGAGAAAGAATTGAAGAAGGTATCAAGAGCGGGATGGTAATGAATTTCGAGGCACTGCAAGACACAAATAAGGTGTTACAATCAGGCGGCGTATGAAAGAAAAAGATGATGGCTCAAGGCCCAAAATCTCCACTTATCTATCAAACACCTCCACCCACATATCAAACACCTCCACCCATATACCAAACATCACTACCTACATATCAACCTTTATCCCCCAGGTATTCCCAACCAGCTTCTGTACATCACAGTTATAACTCCCAGTCATCCCATTTCCAATCATTACCAGCTCACAAAAAATATCCTAGACCAAGACCCAACTTTGACCGCAAACCACCCAGATAATACACCGCTATTGCTGAGCCCATAGACCAGTTGTACGAGAGGTTGAAAGTCGCAGGTTACATCACTCTTATTCTGGCGGTGGCATTAGAAAATCCATCCCAATGGGTCAATCCGAACAAAACTTATGTGTACCATTTCGGTATCATGGGGCACACCATTATTGAGTGCTGAATATTGAAGGTTAAGATCCAGATGCTAATTGACAACAAATTCATACAGGCAAAGGAAGCCGCACCTAATATTCGCAACAATCCCCTCCCAGATCATAGATGTGATGGTGTACATGTGATAGAGACAAATGAAGAATGGTACCCTGAGGGATTGATCGGGCTTATTCGAGAAGGTGATGAATTTAAAGTTGCAGTTACACTTACTCTTATTGTGGTACAGATTCAGTCACCAATCAAGGTTGAGGTAACTGCATCAGCTCCATTCAAGGTAGAGGTGCCCATGGCCACCCCCGCTCCATTTGGAGTAGAAATGGTCACACCTTTCAATGTGACAGTATCAACCCCAACCATATTCAACTCAAAAGCAATACCCTAGGATTATGTTGCCGAGGCTCGGCAGAAAGGGAATGTCAATGTAGAGGAATCTAACCCCGTACAAGGAATGACTAGAACTGGAAGAGTCTATACATTCAAAAATTTTGGAGGTTCAAGTAAGGAGGCCACTACTAGGCAGCCTATCATTAAGATAGGACCAGATGACATGTGGAGGAAAGTACAGGCAAAAGAGTATTCTGTTGTTGACCTTCTGAACAAAATCCCTACTCAGATATCTATCTTGTCACTGTTACAGAATTTAGAGGTATACAAAAATGCTTTAATGAAGGTGCTGAGCGAGGCTTATGTACTCAACAATATCATAGGCGGAGAAATGGCCAACATGGTTGGGCAAGTGATGGAGAGTCATAAGATTATCTTCCATGAAGATGAGCTACTACTCGAGGTTCTGAATCACAATCGAGCATTGCATATCCTAGTGCAATTTGAAGACAAGTTCATTGCCAGGGTCCTTGTTGACGAGGGTTCAAGCCTAAATATTTGTCCGTTGGACACTATAAAAAGGTTAGACAAAGGTTTCCATGAAATATGGGTAAGAAGCATGAAGGTGAAAGCTTTCAATGGGTCCTAGAGGTCTACAATCGAGGAAATAAACCTTTGCTTGCAGATGGGGTCAACTTGGTTCGATGTTGAATTTCATGTACTCAACATACCAGCCTTATATAACCTTCTGTGTGGCCGACCATGGATCCATGCCGCTGGAATCGTGCTTTCCACACTACATCAAGCCGTGAAGTCTAAATGTAACTGTCAGGAGGTAACCATTCACGGGGATAGAAGTAACCCCATTTACATTAGTCAAACCATCCCGGCCATTTGACATAGAAGAAGGCTAGGAGGGGAAACTTATCATCATATTGAATGGCTCAACACCGTCGAGAAGGATAAATGGTGGAGTGGTAAAATAGAAAGAATATTGGCCTGGTCTGGATATGAACCCGAAAAAGGGTTGGGAAAGAACCTTCAAGGTATCACTAAACCGATACAGCTAAAAAGTCATGGTACCACCTTTGGGCTCGGAGACCAGTACACATGGCAAGAGTATAGAAATTGGTCGCCTCTATGACGTGGACCATACTACCCTCTTGAGCAGCCAGTGCCATCTCTAGAACAAGATTTTCACCAAGCTGATACGATATGGGGGACTGTAGAAGAAGAAGCACTAGTTGGGTTGAAGAATTTGTTCTTGGAAAATGAAGACATGGACTGCAGTGCCATAAATGAGGAGGGGGAGGAAGAGGGCCTCACTATTTAGATCTTGAAGAAAGGAGTTGTTCTTAGGAACTGGACAGCCACACCATCCCGAGCCCGCCGAGTCCCTGGGTAGCTTGGTAGAATTTAATTCTATAGCCATTCTAGGCATTTAAGATTTCCTGTAATTTTTGTTTTAAGCTTTACTTGTTTAAAAATAAATGCTCTATTCATCGAGCCGTACTTTGTCTGGATGATTTTTCTCTTTTAATCAAATGCATTGGCTCTTTATTATTCACTACTATCTTTACACTTTTCCTTTTTACAGTATTATTATTACTTTTCCTTATGAACCAGTGACTGTGATATGCAATGAGGCAACACAACATGAGAATAGTGATTTAGATGAAGAAGATGAGATACCCGAGAAAATTGTCAGGGAGGTTGAAATATTGAGAATAAGCCTAAGTCCAATCTGGATGAGACCAAGGCAGTAAATTTGGGAGACGCCGAGACCGTCAAGGAGACTCACATTAGCATTTAATTGTCATCGACAAAGAAGGAATAGTACATTTTGTTCCTAAAAGAGTATAAGGACATTTTCGCGTGTTCATACGATGACATGACCGGTTTGAGCACGTCCATAATGGCTCAGAAGCTGCCTATCAATACCATGTGTCAACCAGTCAAGCAGAAACTCAGAAAGTTCAAACCACACATGAGCCTGAAAATCAAGGAGGAAGTTACCAAGCAAATCAAAGCCAAAGTTCTTAGGGTGGTTGAATACCCAACCTGGTTAGCTAACATTGTTCCAGTTCCAAAGAAGGATGGGAAGGTCCGGGTATGTGTTGACTATCGAGATTTAAAAAGAGCAAGTATCAAGGACGACTTCCCACTGCCAAATATACACATCCTGACAGATAATTGCGCCAAGCATGAACTCCAGTCCTTTGTAGATTGCTACGCAGGTCATCACTAGATTTGGATGGATGAAGAAAATGAAGAGAAAATAGCTTTTATCATACCGTGGGGTGTGTACTGTTACAAGATGATGCCATTTGGTCTGAAGAATGCTGGGGCCACTTACGTAAGAGCCATGACAACCATCTTCCATGATATAATACATAAAGATATAGAGGTGTATGTGGACGATTTTATCATCAAATCCAAGAGGGCCACAGATCACATAGTAGACTTGAGGAAGTTGTTTGACAGACGAAGGAGGTACAACTTGAAACTGAACCCCACAAAATATGCATTCGGGATTGCCGCAGGAAAGTTACTGGGATTCATCGTCAATCATCGAGGGATCGAGCTGGATCCATCTAAAGTCAAGGCTATTCAGGAGTTACCACCACCTAAGAGAAAAAGGACGTGATGAGCTTCCTAGGATGTCTCAACTATGTCAGTCGCTTTGATAGCATAGTCCACAGTCATATGTGAATCTATCTTCAAGATGCTGAGGAAAGATGCTGAAACAAGCTGGACAGAGGATTGTAAGAAAACCTTTGACAAGATCAAGGAGTACATATCCACACCACCAGTGCTGGTCCCACCAGAGTCGGGATGGCCTTTGCTACTTTATCTATCGGTATTGGATGGAGCCTTCTGATGTGTTCTGGGACAACATGACGAGACAGGGAGAAAGGAGCAAGCCATATACTACCTAAGTAATAAATTCACACCTTACAAAGCATTGTACTCTCTGCTGGAATGCATTTACTGTGCTTTGACCTGGACATCTCAAAAATTGAGGCACTATTTCTTTGCCTACACTACATATCTCATATCTAGGATGGACCCTGTGAAGTATATATTCCAGAAACCCATGCCGATCGAGAAGTTAGATAAGTGGCCGATACTACTAAGTGAGTTTTATATCTTCTATGTAACTCAAAAGGCGATCAAGGGACAATCATTGGCAGATCACCTTGCTGACAATCCGGTGGGAGGAGCAAGCGAGCCTTTGAAAACATATTGTCCTGATGAAGAAGTGTCGTTTGTAGGGGAAGACATTACCGAAACATATGATTATTGAATGATGGTCTTCGATAGAGCTGCAAATTTCAAAGGAGTAGGCATTAGAGGAGTTTTGATATCACAAACGGGTAAGCATTATCCGATATCTAATAAACTCAGATTTCCCTACACCAAAAACATGGAAGGATATGAAGGCTACATACTAGGACTCAACTTGGTAGTCGACATTAACATTCACAAGCTGCTGGTGATCGGTGATTTAGATTTGCTTGTGCACCAGGTACAAGGAGAATGGGCCACCAAGAATTCCAAGATATTTGCATATCGGCATCATGTGCGAGAGTTTAGAAAGAGGTTCGCAAAGATAGAATAATGACATGTACCCAGAATTCAGAATGAGTTTGCCGACGTATTGGCCACTTTGTCATCTATGATACAACATCCAGATAAGAATTATATTGATCCCATTTCAGTAAAAATCCATAATCAACCGGCATATTGTGCTCATGTTGAAGAAGAAACGGATTTAAAGCCTTGGTTCTATGACATCAAAGAGTACTTATCGAAGGGAGAATACCCGGAGCATGCAAATCACACTCAGAAGAGCACACTTCGGAGATTGTCAAATCACTTCTTCTACAGCGGAGGAAACTTGTATAAAAGAACTCCTGATCGGGGTTTACTAAGGTGTGTCGATACAAAGGAAGCTTCTAAGCTACATGAGGATGTGCATATCAGGACTTGTGGCCCGCACATGAACGATTTCATCTTGGCTAAGAAGATACTCAAAGCCGATTACTTTTGGATGACCATGGAGACGAATTGCATCCAGCATGTCTGCAAGTGCTTTCAGTGTCAAGTACATGCTGATATGATAAAAGTGCCGCCAAATGAGCTCAATGCTACAAGCTCACCTAGGCCATTTGCCGCCTTGGGGATGGATGTTATTGGTCTGATCGAGCCCACTGCTTCAAACGGACACAGGTTTATTCTGGCCGCCATTGATTACTTCACAAAATGGATAGAGGCTGCATCATACAAAGTTGTAACCAAGAAAGTCATCGCAGATTTTGTCAAGGATCATATTGTTTGCCGATTCAGAGTCCTTGAGTCGATTATGACTGATAATGCCGCTAATCTCAACAGTGATCTGATGAAAGCTATGTGTGAATCTTTCAACATCAAGCACAAGAATTCCACATCCTACAGGCCTTAGATGAATGGAGCCGTAGAAGCCGCCAACAACAACATCAAGAAGATACTAAGGAAAATGGGGTAAAACCAAAAACAATGTCATGAGAAGCTATGTTTTTACTTTACTGGGATACTGCACTATGATTCATACATCAACCGGGCCAACTCTCTACATGTTGTTTTGTGGTATTGAGGCTGTCATCCCAGGCGAGGTGGTGATTCCTTCTTTAAGAATCATGCAGGAAGCTGAACTTAGCGATGCAGAGTGGATAAGGAGTTGCTATGAACAATTGGCCCTTATTGATGGAAAGAGGATGAACGCAGTATGTCATAGCCAACTTTACTAGAACAAAATGTCTAGAGCTTTTAACAAAAGGGTTAAACCAAGACAGTTCACACCAGGAAAGCTAATATTGAAGAAAATCTTCCCACATCAAGATGAAGCCAAAGGAAAATTCTATCCCAACTAGCAAGGTCCATACATGGTTCACAGGGTATTGAGAAGAAGAGCACTTATACTTGCAGAAATGGATGGAGAAATCTGGCCAAAGCCGATAAATCCAGACGCAGTCAAGAGACACTATGCTTAGATTATCTACATTTTTCATATGATGTAATTTAACTACGCTAGACCTGATTCCCATTTAAGAGGGGATACATAGGCAGCCTTATGGGTTTAGTCATATCATAATAAAATTGCCATTTCCCCCAAGCTTAGAAATTGGGGAAAAATTTTGAGGAGGACCCTCAAAATTCCGGAGCAAGTCCAGCCAACGCCATCGCATGCTAGAATGATAGTTAAGAAACTGGGGCAGAATTTTAAGAATGATCCTCAAAATTCCAAAATAATAGAGCAGCAATGTCTCTGAAATGTGTTACAGTCGCTAGTTCATCTAAAATCACTTGATATATCAATGTATTTCTAAAAATAACTCTATTTTTACCAATAATTTTATACTTTCGAAAACTCTATTTTCGTGACAGTCAGGTGTTACTATGGGAAACTCAAAAAAGCCTCCAGAATAGAGCGAAGCAAGGCTAGCAGACGAAAGCACGAACCAACCTCCCATCACAAAACTCACAATTTTTCTTTAAACACAGGCACATTTGACATAACGATAACATCCACAAATATATACACGTAGCAAGATCGCTATCAACTAGGCCATCAGACACCGAATATAGCTCCAGCTAAGACATATGTTACTCTTATATGCTTCCTTCTCCTCGCATGGGACTAAACCTTGTCCCGCATATCTGCATGAGGCTAATCCTTGCCTCCATATCTGCACGATGCTAATCCCTGCCTCCCTATTTGCATGAGGCTAATCCTTGCCTCCATACTTACATGAGGCTAATATGCTGCTTTTATCTGCTTCCTGCTCCTCGCAAGAGACTAAACCTTGTCCCGCATATCTGCATGAGGCTAATCCTTGCCTCCATATCTGCACGAGGCTAATCCCTCCCTCCCTATTTGCATGAGGCTAATACTTGCCTCCGTATTTGCATGAGGCTAATACTTGCCTCCATATTTTCATGAGGCTAATCCTTGCCTCCATATTTGCATGAGGCTAATCCTTGCCTCCATACTTGCATGAGGATAATCCTTGCCTCCATACTTGCATGAGGCTAATCCATGCCTCCCTATTTGCATGAGGCTAATCCTTGCTTCCCTATTTGTATGAGGCTAATCCTTGCCTCCCTACTTGCATGAGGCTAATCCCTACCTCCCTATTTGCATGAGGCTAATCCTTGCCTTCATACTTGCATGAGGCTATCCCTTGCCCCCATATTTGAACGAGGCTAATCCCTGCCCCCATATTTGTATGCGGCTAATCCTTGCCTCCGCATTCGCAAGGGACTAAGCACTGTCCCTTTTCGCATAAATTTTTCTCTATTTCTAGCACTATCTATTTGCTTTTCGATCGGGCTAAGCTCTGCCCTCCATTTCACAAGACTAATTCTTGTCTTGTTAACATCATTACTGCATATCATGGGCTAAAATATCGCTAATCTATGTAAAGGTGTCATAGTCTAAAGGCATCATCCTCATAGCTGGAAGACACCATGCCATAGCCAGAGGATCTCTCAAATTTTCACGTCATTATTCAAAGACACCATGATTCGAAGGCACATTTTTCATGGCCTGAGAACATCATTTCATGGCCTGCGAATCCCTCACTAAGAAATTCTTGGTCCAGGACGTCATGGTCAAAGGATGTCATCTTTAACCATCCGAAGACAACCTTCATGGTCCAAAGGAAATCTACATCATGTTTAAATTTATGCAAATACATGTTTGTAGCATCTTTTACCTAAAAGTAACCAGTAAGAAACCACTATTCTAGCAGTAGCGATATCACTCCAGTTCCTTCAACTGTCTCGAACCTTAACCACTCACCATAGCCGCTTCCACATGGCGTGTTCGTTCTTGCAATAATTTCATCGGCATATTCCGCAGATGAATCCAGAACTACACATGGCCTGATTCCTTTAAAACCAGGGATATGTACGCAACTCGAAGATTGGAGCCCAGCCTCGGTCTTTCAAAATATCTCGCCCAGTCAAAATTGGCCATTATTTAATTACCTAAAACTCTTTCATCCTTCTGGGTAAAGAGGGCAGCTGTTGATACCCAATTTTTTCCTATGTATTTTAAATATACATAAATACTTTCAATATAGCATATATACATATATAAGCATGCATAAGCATTTTTATAATTTTTTCTGTAATTTTAAAGACTTCAAATCGATTTATTTCCGTCCTATTTACTCATAAAATCTCCAATAATTATCTTTCAAATTATCTTTGTTGTTATTTAGCCATCTAAATTCTGTATTGATGCCAAAATATTGTTAAAATATTTTAGTGCATTTTTTATAATTGCATTTGCATGTTTTAAGCTAATTTGCATATATTTGCAATACTAGTCCTATTAATGCATAATTACATTTATATCCATAAAATGATCTTCTATATTTTTTAAATGTTAAATATCTATTTTAAATCATTTTTAGTACATGAAATTATTTTTTTAGAAATCATCTATTATATATTATAAATTATATAGGGCTAAATTGGATATTTAAAACTTAGCCAAATTGTATTTCAATTTGAGCCTCAATGCAACCCATTACACTAGCCCAATTTCAGATTAAATTACCCGAACCAGGCCCTAACTACACCTACCCGACCCAAGAACTCATCAGATCTTGGCCATTGATCTTAAAGATCAACGACCAATATTTGTTCTTCCTTTTTAATTCCTAATGACCCCCGAACCATAATCATTTTCTATACATCGCCGCCCTAAAATCCTCTATGCTCTCAAAACGCTCTCAACCTAACCCTAATCTTCAAAGGCCGGCCTCCCATCTCCGGCCATCTCCAGTGACCTCTCATCGTCTCTTAAGCCTCCAATGGCTTCTCTCATGCCAATCTTGCCTTCTTTAAGGACCTCAAGGGCCTAGGACCATGCCGACTTGCATCTAGAGTTCATCTCCTGCCTGTTCCTAACTTTTCCAGTGTGATTTCAAGTGAAATCATTTTATATTTGCTACGATCCTTGGGATTCTTGAGAGGTTTCTTCATCTATATATGGGTTCTTTCGAAACCCTAATTTCTTTTCTATACCTTCTAGATTTGTAAAGATCTAGGATGATTTGAGTTTGTTTCTTGAATGTTTTACACTATCCTTGAGGTTCTTTACAATAATCGTATTTTAAGTGTTTTTCATCTTCTTCTAAAGCTAGGGTTTTCAGAACTTCTTTTTGAAACTTTGTTTAACTGATTCTTTGTGTTTAAACTTCTATTTCTTACATATCTTGACTGATTCTATGAGTTTACTACATCTTTAATCTTCTATGTTGAAAGCCCTAATTTTTTAGGGTTCTTCGATTGGTTTTGTGTATCAGCATGACTGACCAGTTCTTGTTTTTGGGTTTCTGTGATTTCTCGTGGCTATCTTGCCTTGATATGATTCTACTGAGTTTCTTAGCTTAGCTTACACTGATTCTATGTGCTTGTGTTCATCTTGAATGTTAAAGACTTGCCTCTTTCTCATTGAATCAGTATTGTTTAACTTTCATGCTTGCTAGAGTTGCATGTCGACTCTTGACTATCCATGTCTTACTTTATTTATATGTTAAATGCTAACTCTATTCATGACTCTCTCTTTGACTGATTTTTGAATTCCCTATTTCATGGTTTGATTTGAAAACTTTCCTTTAAATCTTTGATTATTGCCTTCCTACTCAATGTGATTGATTTAATGGCCTAAACTAACTTTCCCTTACCTTGTCTGCATGGTTACTTTATTCTTACCGACTATCTCCTTAATTAGAATTTTCTGAACCTAGCCCTAATTGTTTACTCTATGCCTACTATGTTTGAATTATTTCATTGTCTGTTATGCTCCAGTTACACATTGATTTCTTTCCTTATTTGTTACTTGTTCTTACCGTTTGAACTGATTCCCTTAATTAAGGGAGTACTTGTACTGATTTTGCTATAATTGGTTCAGAGTTCCATAAATACTATACAATTGTGATTCTTGACCTATTTTACCTACTTTTAAACTACTATATATATGCTCTCTTATTAACAGTCAGTACACACGAACACATTAGTTCAAACTCTCTCACACTCAAAACTTTTCTGATCTCTTTGTTTGGCTACTTGCTCTTATTCTGAGTTAGCCGGCTGCAAGCCAAGGCTAACTATTGTGCTCTACTATTCTTCATTTTGTGTTTACTATCTCTTATTGGTATGTTCTGATTTTAATTAAAGTCCCAAAACCAATATGTTTCTTTACTGCTTCAGTTTATCATGTTTCTAATTTGTTTCTATCTATGGTTCTATTGTTCAACATGTGATTGACATGTTTATATTACTCCTTCATCTAGCATGCTAGTCTAACCCTCTTAAGGCCTTTCAGAACATGTTTTATTCCCCTGGTAGTCTGTCTCAACCCTATTTTGAATGCTTGCCTATTTCTTATCCAGTTTTAATATGCATTTACCTTGTAAACTGATCTATGTCAGATTCTATGATTGGTTCTGAAATTCATATTGTGTTGTTACCACTAGCTATCCCCTAATCCCATAAACCCCCACAAGAACTGCTATGCTCCTGTATACTATGTGCTCTATATGTGACTGCCTTGGGATCCCTATGAGGTCCCTCTGAACTCTAATGCACTAGATCTGGCTCTTCCATACTACACTTACTCAGTTCTGGTTATAAAGTCTAGGTGTGAGCACTTCCGGGGATCCTTGAGATCCTTAGGGAATTCTGACTCACCTAGACAATGATATTGTCTATGGAATTTGGCATTTAAGGCTATTGGAGGCTCGGGAGAATCATTTGGGCCTATGTCAGGATCCCTATAGTGTAACTTCTTCTTTTATTTTTATCTATTTATGCAATTTATTTCGTTGGCCAAAAATAATTATTTGTAAAAGAATATTGGGGATGGCTAGTGAAAAGGGGGGATAGTCATACATGTTATCAATATCAATGGGTAGAAACCATGCCATGGGTTTGCATTTCCCATATATGCATTAGAATCCATGTTTAGGACCAATACATTCCAAGCATGTCATGCATTAGATATCACATTCCTAGGTTTACTGTTTCAACATCTCATTTGACATTATTTGAATCACTTAAAAATCCTACTTTAAGCTAAATAACAACACTGATATAAAATTGTTACTTATGCATATTTTGAAATCATGTTGTAACTTGTTGTACATTTAGAAATCCTACATTAGGAATCTTGCATATAAATCATTTTATACCTTATGTGTGAATATTAGATTCCATGTTTAGGTTCTCATCCATACTCACCGAACTACACCAAGTTAAACTATTGATGACTGAAATGGAGTATTAAAGGTCTCATCAAGCTTTCACAAACTGGTAATAATCCCTGTATTTTTGTAACACCTAGAACAACATGCTCTTAGGCATAAAAATGACTTTTGAACTTCTAATGGTTTTGATAACAAGTGTGCACTATCCCATGCCTAGACAAGCCTTAGGCATTCAATTCTTATAAAACTAGAAACTACCTCTTTATGTGTATACTTTTTAATGGTTGACAAGCTTAAAATCAGTAGGTAAATTGATAGGGCCACTACTTTTGAGTTTATAAAATAAACTGCCAATCTTCTTTTTTTTGATATTCACTTAGACATCATGCCTTAGGATCCTATTTAACAATACTGCCCTTATTTGTGTTTGAGTCATGTTGTCTACATGCCTTATCTGTGGAGGTAAAACTGAGCTACTTATTTACTCCTTTCTGCTTTTATTTGCTAAGATTCCTATGTGTTCTTGCTTATCGCCTTAGTATTTTCTCCTTTAAACCTTAGGGGTTTGTCTAGAACTACCTATAGGTAGAGGTCCTAATTTTCTCCAGGACCATTAAGATGGGACCAGTAACAACACGCATAGGGATCGTTAAATAACACTCGCTTTAATAACCACTAAGGAGGGTGGGGAATGGGTAGATATGGATATGATGACTACGCGTTAATGTCACGTGTAGCCCCTCATTAAAAAGTGTTTACTGGGCATTGTGTGGGGTAATCCTATAGGTTAACCAACTTCGGACCCCTCCTTCCCTGAATTCTTTGCCTAAATCTTTGCTTTCTATATAACTTGTTCAAATTTTTTATCTTATTGTCTAAGTCATACAATGTCCAACATGCTTTATTTGTAATTATTTGTTTCGAGTAATTATTCGTCAAAGGACTAATTTATAAGTATAAGTTCAGCCGGGACCCACAGTTATGGACCACGAGGGGTGCCTAACACTTTCCCCTCAAGGTTATTTCGAGACCTTACCATAAATCTCTGGTAATGCCAACCAATCTAAGAGTTAATCGCTCTAGGTGCTCGAACGCACCATAATCCGTTAGGTGGCGACTCTTCAAATTACCTAATTCCCAAAAGGAAATGAGTTATTACCCCCATAAATGTCGAAACTCGGACCTTTTCTTCCCCATAAAAAAGGGAGGTAAAAAAGGGTCGCGACATCAGCTATAGAGATTCGAAGTTTCTTGGGTTTAACGGCTATTACTATCGGTTTGTGGAGGGGTTTTCATCTATTACAACCCCGATGACTAGGTTAACCCAAAAGAGTGCTCAGTTCGGGTTGTGAGGCGAGGTTTCAGATGGTTAAGATAGCTTTGACTACGACGTCGGTATTGGTATTGCCTATAGGTTCAGGGCCATATATAGTGTATTGTTATGCATCTCGTAATGGACTTGGTGCGGTGTTAATGTAAAATGGCAAGGTTATTGCATAGGATTCGCGACATTGAAGATCCACAAGAATAATTATCTAGTTCATGATTTGGAGCTAGCAACCATTGTTCACGCACTAAAGATTTGGAGGCATTATTTATATGGTGTGTTATGTGAGGTGTTCACGGATCACAAGAGTTTGCAATACTTTTTCAAGCAGAAGGAGCTAAATTTGAGGTAGAGGAGGTGGTTGGAGCTTTTGAAAGACTACTACACACCATCTTGTATCATCCGGGGAAGTCCAATGTAGTGGCAAATGCTTTGAGTAGAAAGTCAGCCAGTATGGGCAATCTTGCGTATATTTCGGTCGGTGAGAGACTGCTTGCTTTGGATGTTCATGATTTATCCAATCAGTTTGTGAGGTTGGTTTTTTCTGAGCCCAGCCATGTTTTAGCTTGCACAGTTGCTCGTTCTTCATTATTTAAGTGTATCCGTGATCAGCAGTATAATGATCCTTATTTTCTTGTCGTTAGAGACACAGTGTGGCACTGAGGTGCCAAGCAGGTTACAGTCGGAGATGATGGAGTCTTAAGGATGCAGGGTCATATTTGTGTGCCTAATGTGGATGTACTTCGTAAGTTGACTCTGGAGGAGGCTCATAGTTCCCGGTACTCTATTCATTCGGGCGCCGCCAAGATGTATCAGGACTTATGGCAGCATTATTGGTTGAGGAGGATGAAGAAGGATATTGTTTCGTATGTAGCTCAGTTTTTGAATAGTCAGTAGGTAAAGTACGAGCACCAGAGACCTGGTGGTTTGTTCAAAAAGATTGAGATTCATGAGTGGAAGTGGGAGCGTATCACTATGGACTTCATTGTTGGACTCCTAAGGACTCAGAGAAAGTTCGACGTAGTGTGGGTTATTGTGGATAGTCTGACCAAGTCAGTGCATTTCATTCTGTGGCAGTTTCTTATTCTTCTGAGCAGCTGGCAGATATTTGGGAGATTGTTCATCTTTATGGTGTGCCAATGTCTATTATTTCTGATTAAGGTATGTAGTTTACCTCGCATTTCTGGAGGGAAATTTAGCATGAGTTGGGTACTCGAGTCGAGTTGAACATAATATTTTATCCTCAGTCGGACGGATAGTCCGAGCCTACTATTCAAATTTTATTAGGATATGCTCCGAGCATGTGTTATTGACTTTGGAGGTTTGTGGGATCAATTCTTTCCATTAGCAGAGTTTGCCTACAACAACAGTTACCAGTCGAGCATTCAGATGGCTCCCAATGAGGCATTATATGGTAGGCGGTGTTGGTCGCCGATTAGATGGTTTGAGTCGGGATAGGATCAATTATTGGGTACAAATCTAGCACAGGATGCCTTGAAAAAAGTTAAGATCATTCAGGATAGGCTTCGTACAGCTCATTCTAGGCAAAAGAGTTACGTCGATTGCAAGGTTCGTGATGTATCATTCATGGTTGGAGAGCAAGTGTTGCTTCAGGTGTCGCCCATGAAGGGCTTGATGAGATTTGGGAAGAAGGGCAAGCTAAGCCCTAGGTTCATTGGTCCTTTTAAGATTCTTGATCGAGTGGGAGATGTGTCTTACAGACTTGCATTGCTGCCGAGTTTATCAGTTGTGCACCTAATGTTTCATGTGTCCATGCTTCAGAAGTATCACGGCGATCTATCTTATGTGTTAGGCTTCAACACTGTCCATCTAGACAATGACTTGACCTATGAGAAAGAGCCGGTAGCTATTCTAGACTGGCACGTTCGCTATTTGAGATTGAAGAATTTCCTTTCAGTTCGCGTGCAGTGGAGGGGTCAACCTATTATGGCAGCGACCTAGGAGTCCGAGTTCGATATACGGGGCCGTTATCCTCATCTTTTCACCGACCTAGGTACTTTTCTATGTCCATTCAAGGACGAACGGCTATTTTTGAGGTGGAGAATCTAATGACCTGAAGGTCATCTCTTGTTTTAGAAGTCAAAATTGTTTTTCGAGGCCTAAAAACCCTCTTTTTGCTCACCTCAATTTGCATGCGCAGTCTGGGTTCTCTTCCAGAAAGCTTTTATGTGAAATATAAGAAAATTTGTAATTTTGGCCTTTAAAATTGGTTAAAGTTGACTTTGGTCTACATTCTTGGTAAACGGGCTTCGGACCCCTGATCGTACGGTCCCGTAGGGTCCCTAGTAAAATATGGGACTTGGGCGTATGCCTGGAATCGAATTCTGAGATCCCATGCCCGAGAAAAAAAAATTTAAAGTAAATTGTTTGCTTGAAAATATAAAGGCTTTTAGAAGTGAAATGATGCATTTTCTTGATGGTATCGAGCCCGTATATTGGTTTTGGAGCCCGTTACAAGTTTAAAATAATAATTTAAGTTGAATCTACGAAATTTGGTAGAAATCTTAATTGTTTTGGTATAAAACGGACCTATAGTTGAGAAAATAGAAATTTCAATATTCTTGGGTAATTTCATGAATTTGAGGTTTAATTCGTAGTTGTTAATGTTAGTTGATAATTTGATCGCACGAGCAATTTCATATGATATTTTTAGACTTGCGTGCATGATTGGTTTGGAGCCCCAAGGTCTTGGGTGAGTTTTGGATAGGCCACGGAGTGAATTTGGACTTAGAAAAATTGATGGTATGTTGCGACTGTGTAACATGCCTCTGATCTCGCAATTTCAAGATCAGGCTTTGCAAATGCAAAGTGCTCAGGTTTGGGAAATGTGACCCTAGTGTCGCAAATGCGAACCAAGCCTAGGCATGCCCTGTTCGCAAATGCGAACACTGGGTGGGAATTGCGAAGTCTGCCCATTACAAATGTGATGTTTTCCTTTGCAATTGAGGAGAAGACAGGATTCTTGTGAACCCTGGTCACAGTTGCAACATCTGAGACCTGTTAAGTGGGATTTTTGACGGTATTCTTCTTCACTTTTACATTTTTTCAAACCTAAACATCCCATATACGGTTTTCTTGAAGAGTGTTATTCTCCAAATCATTGGTAAGTAATTTCTAACTTATTTTCTTCAATATATAACATCTTTTTATATGATTTCATTTCAAAATCAAGGAATTTTCATGGGAAATTGGGTGTATATGGGTAGAAGTTAGGTTTTTTAAATTTTGGGGATTTGGACCTCGATTTGAGGTTCGGTTTCAAAACTAACTACATATTTGAGTTCGTGAGTGGATGGGTGATCGGGTTTTGGTTCGAACTTCGAATTTTGACCAAGCGGGCCCGAGGTTGATTTTTGACTTTTTGGGGAAATCATTAGAAAACCTATTTTCATGCATTAGAATTGGTTTATTTAGAATTTATTGATATCGTTAAGAAAATTGTGACTAGATACAATTGAATTGGAAATGGAACCGAGAGTTAAAGCGATAGTAGAGGCTTAATCTTGTTCGTGGAATCGAGGTAAGTGTTTGGCCTAACCTTAGCTTGAGGGAATAGGAGTTGTGGTCTATTTGCTATGTATTTGTATCGAGTACGACGTATAGGTGTGGTGACGAGTACCTATACATTGGTGTCAAGCATGACCCTGAGTCTTATATCATTATTATTCTGATTCTATTATGTATCGATCATGCTCAAATTGATTATAAATGTTGAACAAAGCTTATGAAAGTTTCTTGGTAATTGACCATTGTTGAGAATTGGCACAAATTGAGTTTCATTCTTGTAAAGTAATTGTTGAGAACGAGATTGGTTATAGCTGAATTCCTTGCCGGAACGTTATTGTTGATTCCCTTGCCGGGATATTATTGTTGATATTGGTGTTTCCCTTGTTGGGATATATTTTATCTATTGTTTGGATGAGGAAGAGTGTAAAGGACGAAGAGTTATGCCATGTGTGATATTGTAAATGAGTGTAATGCACGAAGGGTGATGTCGTGCCGATATTATAAGTGTTAATGCATGAAGGATAATGTCGTGCCATGATTTGAGAGTTAATGCACGAAGGGTTATGCTGTGCCGATATTGTAAGGATTAATGCACGAAGGGTGATGCCATGCCATGATAATGTGAGGTAATGCACAAAGGGTAATGTGGTGTCGTATCATATGGTGAGGACGAGAGTAAAAGCACGAAGGGTGATGCCATGCACGTGTTACCATTTCCTTGTTCTTATTGATACAGATATTGTAACGACCCGACTGGTCGTTTTGCATGTTAGAACACCGTTCCCTTAAATAAAACTTCCCGCATTTGCTTTAACTAATTTATGGCTTGTGGGGATGGGTGGTTCGGAAGTAGGAAGAGTTTTGAGTAAGAATAAGTCCAATTGCTTCTTTAAGTTTCTCTAAAAAGGCCAAGTTTGACATCTGTCAACTTTCTTGGGAAACTGATCGGATTCGTGATTTGACTAACCCGGAGGGTCAGTGGGAAAATATGGGACCTGGGCATATGCCCGAAACTGAATTCCGAGGTCCCTAGCCCGAGTAATGAATTTTTCTGTGAAATTGTTAAATTGAAGTTTTAAAGAATTAAATAAACTAAGAAATCATTGTTTTCCTAGGTACCGGGCTCGAATTTTGATTTCGAAACTTGGTACAGGTCCGAAATATCAGTTAAGACCTACCCATGAAATTTGGAGTCAATCCGAGTAGTTTAAGGGCGTTTTGACCCGTTGGAAGAAAATTAAGAACTTGAAGTTCAACGAGTTGGTTCAATTGGTTTTGGGATTCGATTCCTCAATTTAGTGTTGTTTCAGGTATTTCGAGGGTTTGTTAAGGTCCGCCTCGTGATTTCAGACTTGTCGGCATGTTCGGGCGGGGCACGGGAGCCCCGAGCGTCAAACGAGCGAGGCTCGAGTGAAGTTGAAACTTGAAAAAGGACTAAACCTTGCTGCTTATATCATAACCGCATCTGCGGTTCTTGGACCGCAGATGCGGCCTTTTAATCGCAAAAGCTTTAGGGGCCAGGCCCAGGGGAAACCGCAAAAGCGGCCCAGCGACCGCGAAAGCGGTCCTGCTTAAGCGGACCCTAGACCGCAGAAGCGGTCCATATTCCCAGACCCGGAACTGCAAAAGCGGTTGGGCTTCTGCAGAAGCGATATCCTGACCACAGAAGCGGTCCAAGCTTCCTTGCCCATTTCCACAAAAGCGGCCCTTTTCCGCAGAAGCGGGAATCCTTCCGAAGAAGCGGAAATAGCTGGGCAGAAGGGTTCATTTAATTTGAACCCAAGGCCATTTTTATCATAACTCTTTCCACATTTGGGCGATTTTGGTTATTCCAAAGAGAGGGTTTCCACATATTATTTAAAGGTAAGTAATCTTCCACTATTATGAGTTAAATTACATGAACATTAGTTAGATTAAACACTAAAAATGGGTGAAAAATTAAGGGTTTGAGCTAGACCAAGGGTTTTAGCAAAATTAATATTTAAGCATGGAATTTGTTATGTAATGAATTAGAAATCATATATTTGTGATCCTTAGGTGATAGTGAACAACTTCCTTCGAAAAATCTTGGAATCCGGGCACGTGGGCCCGGGGTCGGAATCTAGAAAACTTGTTGGAAAGGTTGGGAAATCACTTAAATAGTTAGAATTCAACCTTGTAAGCCTTTATTGACTAGTTCTTGCTTTATTTTAATTAGTTTGTGCTCGTTCGGCTTCGAATTGAGGTTTTGGGGCTTGTTCTTTTTATTGGAAGAGCTCTTTGGAGCGAGGTAAGTCTCCTTTCTAACCTTGTAAGAGGGAATTATCCCCATAGGATTATAAATGTGTAATTATTGTTAAATGCGGGGGCTACGTACGTACTAGATGATGAGAGTCCGTGCGTAGCTACTATAATGATAATTGTTTGGGTAGTTTAGGACCCACATCATGTCTAATTGGGGAATATTTCTTATTTTAAACTGCCAATATGATCATTTATGATTTGCTAAAGACTTGAGGGAATGAAAAGTGAACATATGAGCTTGTTGAGCCTTGGTAGGAATTTCCTTGTATGTAATTGGGCCTTTTGTGCATTCTTGATATTTTCTTGATGATTATGGATCGGGCCGATCACCTCGGTGAGAATAGATGCATCTATGGTTCGGGCTGCTCGACCCTCGGCAGTGCATAAATTAGTTTCTATTGGAGCAGGCCATCGACCTCGGCATGATTGCGCATGATTTATATGCTTACATTTAGATATGACATGATCCCTTGTTTCATATGAAAAAGGAAAAAATGGTAATTGAATTATGGTCAAGAACATGAACATGACTTATCTTTTAAACTTGTATTATTGGAGAGCCTTGTGCTATCTATCTCGCATTATTATCATTTATCTTGACCTTAGTAAGTATCAAGTCGACCTCTCGTCTCTACTTCTTCGAGATTAGACGGGATACTTACTGGGTACATGTTGTTTATGTACTCATGCTACGCTTCTGAACTTAAACGTACAGGATTTGAGGAAGGTGGATCTGGGCATCATTCTGGTGCGTTTCAGTGAGCACTTTCGGGGCTTCTACGGTGAGCTGCTTCCCTTTTCATGCCGATCCACAGTCGAAAAATCTTTCTTTGTATTTTTGTTTCTTTCTATCCTGATTCAGATAGTAGGATAGTATATTATGCTTTTGTGTATATTCTACTAGTTGCCCGTAGCTTGTGACACACGTTATTAGACATTCATTTTGGGGTTGTATAACTATTTTAATGCAGTATTATCACTCTAGGCTTTAGCCTTAACTTTGGAAAATCTATGATGCTTCATTTCTTTTTTGAAAAAGGGAAAATAAGAACTTAATTGTACTTCCGCGTTGGCTGGCCTGACAACAGTGTCAGGCGCCATCATGACCTATTATGGAAAATGGGTCGTGACAACATGGTATCAGAGCACTAGGTTCACGTAGGTCTCACAAGTTATGGGCAAACCTAATAGAGTCTTGTAGATCAGTACGAAGACGTCTGTATTTATCTTTGAGAGGCTATAAGGTACTAGGAAAAATTGCTCTTTATTCATTTCTATTGTGCAGTCGTCAGTGTGCTAAATTTCCCTTTTCTATTCTCTCACGGATGGTGAGGACTCATACCGCCGACGTTCCGAACCCGGGAGGAGCTGCTCCTACCGTTACTAGAGGCCGAGGTAGAGGCCGGGGGAGGGCACTAGCCCGTGGTATGGGACGCGTGCATCCCAGAGCTATTCTAGATGCACCACCAGCAGATCCTACGGGGGATCCTATTGTTGAGGAGCAGGGCGAGGTGCCCGCAGCTTTGCCTACTTTGGTGGATTTCATGACTGCGCTGGGATTTCAGGAGGTCATGGGCCGTATGCTTCGGTTCATGGATACTATGACTCAGGCTGGTTTATTTCCAGCAGATCCAGCTACCTCACATGTAGGAGGGGGAGCACAAACCCCTACTGCACAGGCTCTAGGTCATGCAGCCGCAATTTATCATACTCTGGATGCACTACCCGTGGGGGAGGGGGGGAGGGGGGTTTAGCCAGTTGCTGCAATTGTAGCTGCACCCCAGCCTAGGCCAATTGTGGATGGCAATCCGCAAAATTTATTAGACATATGGACTAGGTTGCACCCTCCAGTATTTGGGGGTGAGCGTCATGAGGACGCTTAGGATTTCATTGACAGGTGCAGGGACAGGCTGCACAACATGAGGATATTGGAGTTGCATGGAGTTGACTTTACCACTTTTCAGCTGGAGGACATGGCCCGTAGATGGTGGCAGTCTTATTCACTTAGCAGACCAGCAGGCACTCCTTCCCTCACTTGGGGTCAAATCACTAAGTTATTCCTTTATCGGTACATCCCGCCCTCTGAGAGGGAGGAGCTGCATCATCAGTTTGAGCATCTAGAGAAGGGTCATATGTCAGTGACCGATTATAAGGTGAGGTTCTCTAAGTTGTCTCGCCCTGCACTCATGATACTCCCCACAGAGGCAGAGCGAGTGCAGAGATTTGTTGCGGGGTTACACCCCACTATCTGGTCGGGTATGGCCCGTGAGGTAGAGATGGGCACTGGATATCAGCTAGTACTTAAGATTGCTCGCAGGATTGAGGGTTACCGTTTGAGGGGTAGAGAGAAGATGCAAAAGGATAAGAGGGCCAAATTCTCAGGAGAGTTCAGAGGCACCCCAGCTAGGGGCAGACGGCACTTGGGGAGGGGCCAGCCCAGTTCCAGCACCACCACCTGCTCGGGGTGCTCCAGCGCGCCCCTATTTCAGTGCCATGCCAGAGAGTTCTTATTGCCCACCAGCTATTTAGGGTTCATCCAGTGGGTATTCAGGTCCTCCGGAGTCTTCCGGTTGTTATTTCAGTGCTGTGCCGGAGGGTTCTTAACGCATGTCGGCTATTCAGGCTTCTTCTAGTGGGTCTTTTGTTATTCAGGGTCAGCTATCCGGACAACAAGCAGCCGCACCATGTTTTTTTGAGTGCGGGGACACATGCCACATGAGGAGATACTGCCCCAGGCTTAGGGGAAAGGCATTACAGTAGGGGCAACAGCCCATGACTCCAGCACCATCGGCCCAGCCACCTAGAGGTGGAGGGCAGACTGGTAGAGGCCGATCCAAAGGTTGAGGCTAGACAGGGAGAGGTTAGCCAGCTACTCCTCAGTCAGGTGGAGGCCAGCCAGCCGGTGCTCCAGCCAGATTCTATGCTCTTCCAGCCAGGCCAGACGCATTGGCCTCAGATGCCGTCATCACAGCTATTATTTCCGTCAGCGGTAGAGATGCATCAGTATTATTTGATTCAGGGTCTACTTATTCATATGTATCATCTCTCTTTGCTGGTTTCCTGGCTATTTCTCTTGAGCCTTTGGATGTTCCTGTTCATGTGTCCACCCCTATGAGAAATTCTGTGGTTGTGGACCGGATCTACCGATTTTGTGTGGTTACTTTCTGTGGTTTTGAGACTAGAGCAGATCTTCTGTTGCTCGATATGATCGATTTTAAGGTTATCCTGGGCATGGATTGGTTATCTCCATATCACGCCATTCTAGATTGCCATGCCAAGACTGTTTCTCTAGTGATGCCAGGATTGCCTAGGTTAGAGTGGAAGGGTTCCACAGTTGATACGCCTAGCAGGGTTATTTCTTTCTTGAGGGCTCAGGTCATGGTGGAGAAGGGGTTTTTAGTTTATTTAGCTTATGTGCGAGATACCATCACAGATTCGCCGATGATTCATTCAGTGCCAGTAGTCCGAGAGTTCAATGATGTTTTTCCTTCTGATCTTCCTGGCATGCCTCCAGATTGTGATATTGATTTCTGTATTGATTTGGCTCCAGGCACTCAGCCTATATCTATTCCGCCGTACCGTATGGCTCCTAAGGAGCTGAAAGAGCAATTGGAGGAATTGTTAGCAAAGGGGTTTGTTAGGCCCAGTGTATCACCTTGGGATGCACCGGTAATATTCGTAAAGAAGAAGGATGGGACTATGCGGATGTGCATTGATTACCGCCGGTTGAACAAAGTCACCATCAAGAACAAGTATCCATTTCCCCATATTGATGATTTGTTTGACCAGCTGAAGGGTGCTAGGGTGTTCTCTAAGATTGACTTGAGGTCAAGGTATCATCAGCTGAAGATTCGGGATTCAGATGTTCCGAAGACCGCATTCAGGACTAGATATGGCCACTATGAGTTTCTGGTGATGTCATTTGGCTTGACTAATGCTCCAGCGACATTTAATGATTTGATAAATAGGGTGTTCAGGCCCTATATTGATTCATTTGTTATCGTCTTCATTGATGACATCTTGATATACTCACGTAGCCTGGGGGAGCACGAGCAACATCTAAGAGTAGTGCTCCAGACCTTGCGAGAGCAGCCGCTTTATGCTAAGTTCTCCAAGTGCGAGTTTTGGCTGGAGTCAGTGGCATTCTTGGGGCATGTAGTGTTAGGGGAGGATATTAAAGTGGATCCCAAGAAGATTGAGGTAGTTCAGAGTTGGCCACGTCCTATTTCGGTGACCGAGATCAGGAGTTTTTTGGGGTTGGCAGGTTATTACCGGCGATTTGTGCAGGGCTTTTCATTTATTGCATCACATCTGAACAGATTGACCCAAAAGGGTTCCCCATTCTGTTGGTCCAACGATTGTGAGGAGAGCTTCCAGAAGCTCAAGACGACTTTGACTACGGCACCAGTCCTTGTATTGCCTTCCGGTTCAGGGATGTATATAGTGCATTGCGACGCTTCTCGCATTGGCTTGGGATGCGTATTGATGCAGGAGGGGTGAGTTATTCCATATGCTTCACGTCAGCTGAAGGTTTATGAGAAGAATTACCATGTGCATGATCTGGAGTTGGCGGCAATTGTTCATGCTCTCAAGATATGGAGGCATTATTTGTATAGGGTGTCATGTGAGGTTTACACCGACCATCGCAGTTTGCAGCATTTGTTCAAGCAGAGAGATCTTAATTTGAGGCAGCGCAGGTGGCTTGAGTTACTAAAGGACTATGACATTACCATTCTTTATCATCCAGGTAAGGTGAATGTGGTCGCAGATGCCTTGAGAAGAAAGGTAGAGAGCATGGGTAGCTTGGCATTCATTCCTGCTAAAATGAGACCATTAGCTTTGGACATACGGTCTTTAGCTAACAGGCTTGTGAGGCTGGACATTTCGGAGCCCCGCCGAGTTCTAGCATGTGTGGTTGCTCAGTCTTTGTTATTGGGGTAGATTAAGGCCCGACAGTTTGATGATCCACATTTGGCGGTCCTTTGATAGACGGTAGTTCAGGGAGGTTCCAAGGAGATTTCTATTGGCGAGGATGGTGTGTTACGGCTTCAGGGCCGTATATGTGTTCCTAATGTTGATGGCTTGAGGGAGAGGATCCTAGAGGAGGCCTAAAGTTCGAGGTACACCATTCATCCAGGTGCCACGAAGATTTATCGTGACTTGAGGCAACATTACTGGTGGCGGAGGATAAAGAAGGACATCGCGGAGTATGTAGCTAAATGTTTGAATTACCAGCAGGTCAAATATGAGCATCAGAGGCCAGGTGGCCTACTTCAACGGATGCCCATTCCGGAATGGAAGTGGGAACGCATCACCATGGATTTCGTGGTTGGGTTGCCGCGGACTTGGCGTAAGGTTGATTCAGTGTGGGTTATTGTGGATAGGTTGATCAAGTCGGCCCACTTTATTCCAGTGGCGACTACTTACTCAGTGGAGAGATATGCTTAGATTTACATTCTGGAGATAGTTAGGTTGCACGATGTGCCAGTTTCCATCATATCAGACGGAGGCCCTCAGTTCACTTCCCGTTTCTGGAGAGCTGTTCAGATTGAGTTGGGGACCCTTGTAGAGCTTAGCACGGCATTCTATCCTCATACCGACGGGCAATCGGAGTGGACAACTTAGATTTTAGAGTATAGGCTTAGAGCATGTGTGATCGACTTTGGAGGGCATTGGGATCAGTTCTTACCCTTGGCGGAGTTTGCATATAATAACAGCTATCAGTCCAGCATAGAGATGGCTCCGTATAAGGCATTGTATGGTCGATGTTGTCGTTCTCCTATCAGGTGGTTTGAGCCTGGTGAGGCTAAGTTACTTGCTACAGACTTGGTTCAGGATGCCTTGGATAAGGTAAAGTTGATTCAGGAGAGGCTCCGCATAGCTCAGTCCAGGCAGAAGAGTTACGCGGATCAGAAGCGAGATGTATCATTCATGATTGGCGAGAAGGTTCTCTTGAAAGTCTCACCGATGAAGGGCATTATGAGGTTTGGAAAGAAGGTCAAGCTAAGCCCAAGGTTTATTGGTCCCTTTGAGTTGTTGAGGCGAGTTGAAGAGGTTGCCTATGAGCTTGCTTTACCTCCCAGTTTATTGAGAGTTCATCCAGTTTTCCATGTATCGATGCTTCAGAAGTATCATGTCGACCTATCATATGTGTTGGATTTTAGTATCATTCAGTTAGATGAGAGCTTGGGCTACGAGGAGGATCCAGTCGCCATTATTGATAGACAGGATCGCCAGTTGAGGTCCAAGAGGATTTCCGAGGTGAGGTTCCAGTGGAGGGGCCAACCAGTTGAGGAGGTGACCTAGGAGTCCAAGGAGGACATGCAGAGCAGATATCCCCACCTATTCAGCAGTCCATGTACTTTTCTATGTCCGTTCGAGGACGAACGTTTGTTTAAGAGGTGGAGAATGTAACGACCCGACTGGTCGTTTTGCATGTTAGAACCCCATTCCCTTAAATAAAACTTCCTGCATTTGCTTTAACTAATTTATGACTTGCGAGGATGGGTGGTTCGGAAGTTGGAAGAGTTTTGAGTAAGAATAAGTCCAATTGCTTCTTTAAGTTTCTCTAAAAAGGCCAAGTTTGACTTCGGTCAACTTTCTTGGGAAACGGATCCGGATTCATGATTTGACGATCCCGGAGGGTCCGTGGGACAATATGGGATCTGGGCGTATGCCCGGAACCGAATTTCGAGGTCCCTAGCCCGAGTAATGAATTTTTCTGTGAAATTGTTAAATTGAAGTTTTAAAGAATAAAATAAACTAAGAAATCATTGTTTTCCTAGGTACCGAGCTTGGATTTTGATTCCGAAACTTGGTACAGGTCCGAAATATCAGTTAATACCTACCCGTGAAATTTGGTGTCAATCCGAGTAGTTTAAGGGCGTTTTGACCCGTTGGAAGAAAATTAAGAACTTGAAGTTCAACGATTTGGTTCAATTGGTTTTGGGGTTCGATTCCTCGATTTAGCATTGTTTCGGGTGTTTTGAGGGTTTTTGTAGGTCCGCCTTGTAATTTTAGACTTGTCGGTATGTTCGGGCGAGGCACGGGAGCCCCGAGCGCCAAACGAGCAAGACTCGACTGAAGTTGAAACTTGAAAAAGGACTAAACCTTGCTGCTTCTGTCATAACCGCATCTGCGGTTCGGAAGGGGCCAGGCCCAAGGGAACCACAAAAGCGGCCCAGCGACCGCAAAAGCGGTCCATCTTCCCCGGCCCAGAACCGCAAAAACGGTTGGGCTTCCGCAGAAGAGGACTCACAGAAGCGAGATCTTGACCGCAGAAGCAGTCCAAGCCTCCTTGCCCATATTTGCAAAAGCGGCCCTTTTCCGCAGAAGCGGACCCCGCAGAAGCGGGAATCCTTCCACAGAAGCGGAAATAGCTAGGCAGAAGGGTTCATTTAATTTGAACCCAAAGCCATTTTTATCATATCTTTTTCCACACATGGGCGATTTTGGTGATTCCAAAGAGAGGTTTTCCGCATATTATTGCAAGGTAAGTAATCTTCCACTATTATGAGTTAAATTACATGAACATTAGGTAGATTAAACACTAAAAAAGGGTGAAAAATTAAGGGTTTGAGCTAGACCTAGGGTTTTATCAAAATTAAGATTTAAGCATGGAATTTGTTATGTAATGAACTAGAAATCATATATTTGTAATCCGTAGGTGATAGTGAACAACTTCCTTCGAAAAATCTCAGAATCCGGGCACGTGGGCCGGGGTCGGAATCTAGGAAACTTGTGAGAAAGGTTGGGAAATCACTTAAATAGTTAGAATTCAAACTTGTAAGCCTTTTGTTGACTAGTTCTTGCTTTATTTTAATTAGTTTGTACTCGTTCGGCTTCGAATTGAGGGTTTGGGGCTTGTTCTTATTATTGGAAGAGCGCTTTGGAGCGAGGTGAGTCTCCTTTTTAACCTTGTAAGAGGGAATTGTCCTCATAGGATTATAAATGAGTAATTGTTGTTAAATGCGGGGGCTACGTATGTACTAGGTGACGAGAGTCCATGCGTAGCTACTATAATGATAATTGTTTGGGTAGTTTAGGACCCACATCATGTCTAATTGGGGAATATTTCTTATTTTAAACTGCCAATATGATCATTTATGGTTTG